>APFE030800456.1:71467-109057 GCA_000404065.3 Pinus taeda
AGTGGTACGCATTGAAACAAGATGATTCGTTCTCTTATGGGACAAGATGATTCGCTCTCTTGTGGAACAAGATGATTTGCTCTCTAGTGTAGCAGGATGATTAGTTCTCCTGTGAGGCCTAGATTGATGTTTTCTCCATGGCGACTGTAGCAGGATTGATGTGTTCTCCTGTGAGGCCTGGATTGATGTGTTCTCCATGGCGACTGTAGCATGATTGATGTGTTCTCTTGTGAGGCCTAGATTGATGTGTTCTCCATGGCGACTGTAGCAGGATTGATGTGTTCTCCTGCGAGGCCTGGATTGATGTGTTCTCCATGGCGAATATAGCAGGATTGATGTGTTCTCCTGTGAGGCCTGGATTGATGTGTTCTCCATAGCGACTGTAGTAGGATTGATGTGTTCTCCATGGCGACTGTAGCAGGATTGATGTGTTCTCTTGTGAGGCTTGGATTGATGTGTTCTCCATGGCAGCCTAGATTGATGTGTTCTCCATGGCGATTGTAGTAGGATTGATGTGTTCTCCTATGAGGACAGGATTGATTAGTTATCCTGTCGAGGCATCCTACCCATGTAGTCTGGGACTCATGGGAAGTACCTCTCATCTGATCAATGAACAAGGAAATTAAGTTAGGGACCATAGTAGCACTGATGGACGCATCGTTGTATCTACCATACTCCCTACGCTAGGATGACCTCCATTGATCTGGGATCAATGATACTGGTCTAGGACCAGTGGTAGGAGTTGTACCATACTATGACACTGACTTCGGGTCGGTTGAGACTGGTCTGGGACCAGTGAGAGTGGTACATACTATGACGCTGACTTCGAGTCGGTTGAGATTGGTCTGGGACCAGTGGTACACTCTATGAGACTGGGATACTAGTCTAGGACCAATGGTAGGAGTGGTACTCATTATGAAGCTGACTTCGTTTCAGTTGAGACTAGTCTGGGACTAGTGGTACGCACTCTGAGACTGACTTCAAGTCAATGGAGAATGGTATGAGACATTCTCGATCAATTCTTCTTCTTCATAGTTCAGTAGAGCTAAGCTGAGTAGAGCAGAACAGAGCCAACAGAGCCAGCAGAGCTGAGTTGAGTAGAGTAGAGCTAGCAGAGCTGGGCCGAGCAGTGCAGGGCACTGATGGCAGAGATAGTATAGTCGAAATTATGGATTAGCGGATGGAGTTCTCCCTAGTTGAGAGGGAGTGTTAAATTGGTAACTAGGGCCAAACTCCATGTGGGTCAACTTACTTATGGAAGCTGATATTTTTATTGGATCCCTCTCGTCGAGAGGTGTAGGATTGATCCAAAGATCATTTGATTACGATAAGTATTTATGGAGATATGAATTTATTTTGATTATGGATTTATTATCTAGCCGACTAGCATCTAATGTAGGCTGAAGAAGCCCAAACATCATGTCTATTCAACCTATACGATTTAGTATAAATTCAAAGGTCTTGAAGTCATTTTGCAATACACATACGCTCTTAAGGTGATCTCCTCCTCTCCATGTTTTTGTGTTTTGGTGAAGGAGAGACACCAAAAGTGTACACTGGTCTTGTATGGTGCCCTAGCCGTAGAGCCATAGATGAAGCCCTAGCTGCAGTATGATGATCCTAGCAGCAAATATGGATACCCTGATACACTGTGCAAGAAGCCCTTATATAGTTAACTAATACGGTTCCAAAAGGCCCTTGTACGCTGTCACACGCTACCTGTAGAATCCTAAACACAGATCAATAGAGACCTGTTCACACAGCAGGAAGAAGAATTGTTCATGCAGCAAAGGAGACATGTTCATGCGGCAAAGGGAAGACATCATACGCTGTAATAAAGACCTTCTAAATGCAGTCTATACGCAACAATATATACGCACAACATGGAGCACTTATATGCTGTCCAACATAAAGCGTAGCCGCAGTAAAATAAAGGAAGCCACAGTCATAAGGGTAGCTGTAGTGATATAAAGGAAGGTGCAGTCAAGACCTGGCATGTATGGGAGTAGATCCACATTGAAAAAAGAAAGACGCTGATCTCAGGTGAGTACAGGTTCTTGATGTCAAGGTGCAGGTTCAGTATGTCTCGGTTAAACATCACTTCGGACCTACCTTATAAACAACCTAAGCACATGGATATAAATGTATATGGGTAAGCATTCTCTAACACTGTCTCAGCCAAATGGAGATCACGTTAAGTGATTATCTCAGTGTTGCATATATATATATATATATATATATATATGACTGTCTTGGCATAATAGTCATAATGATGAACAAAAACAATGATAGAACTATGATAGTCAAGAGATCCTTGGTATGCCTTTAAAAGGACTCAACATAATGGAAATAATAAGGATGAACAATCTCAGATCATAATGATAGAAGCAGCATCATGAGCATGTCAGTAAAGGGCAACACGATGATGAATGAGACAACATGATGTATGGGTAGCATAGTGATCATGAGCAACATGATGACAATGATTCATATTAGCATGGGCAGCATGAGGCATGATGAGATCATGGGCAACATGGGCAGCATGAAGCATGATGATGCATGAGTAGCATGAAGTATGAAGTCATGGACAACTTGATGTATGAGAAGCACAATGATCATGAGCAGCATGAAGATTCATGATGCAACATGATGGTGCTACACAGTAAGGTGCAGCAGATGAACGAAATGGATAAGTGAAGTCGTCACCTTGGAGATTCAGTTGAAGCAGAATGTCTTCAACTGATCTCATCATTATAAGAAATGATCTATGCTTAGATCCAGATAAGTCAAAGTGTTGACTTCTGTTGTAAATGTATTATCTCTCTCTCTCTCTCTCTTTCTTTGGTGAACTTTGAAGATAAAAGAATATTTGATCAAAGGGTTTCCCCACACATTGTGGGGTTTGTCCCTGGCGAGTGCCACATCTTGTGTCCTCTTGTCTTGGCTTGTCTTCTGCGATTTATAATTGTGTTCTATCTGCATTTTATCTTAATACTGATGTGATTGCTAACTATGAAAATTTAAATAAATTGCTCTAGCATATAACATACCAAAAATTAACATATAGTATACATAGAAAGGAAAAAAAGTTATACACACTTTATTTTTACATAATAACTTATGTAAATATTAACTATTATGATATTTATAACATTATAAATATTCATTATAGGTTAATGTGTTAAAATTACAACACAAACATTAAAATATAGTGAATATTATACTGAATATTATAGTATGTTCACTGTAATTTATAATGTATTTTGCATTTAAAATATTTGATGACACTTAAAATCAAGTCATTACCATGCAAAGAGACCAAGTTATGGCATGACACAACATGGCATGACAACTTGTTATCAATTTTTTTATGGGAGTCTAGGACATATAAGAAAAAAAGAAAGAAAGAAAATTATTTTCATGTCTACGAGGCTAAAGATAGCCTATGAGACAGATTGCTTCTTCATCTGGTTGATGTATTTAGCCATTTTCCTATGAAGCCTCACAATAAATGCTCCCAACTTCATAACAAACCTCTTGCTAAATATATTATCCCAAGAGATAACTGCCAAAATATCTACATAAATTTCCCTGTTTTTTTTTTAAGGCCTCACATTATAAAATGAAATGCTTTTCTGTTTCCACTTTTTTGGAAGAACAAAAATACATACTCTTTCCTCCCCCACTTCTTTTGGCCTTTTCCAGCGCCTTATTTTACAACGAAGTTGATGAGAATTAATTCTTAACTGAGCAATAAGAATTTTGGCTCTCCAAGAAATATTAGCCTCTATGTACAATTTTTGTTGATGATTATGAGTGGGATTAAACAATTCAGTATAGTATTTTTCTTTCTCCCTAGCTCCTTATCCCAAGTACGCTTGTAGAACTTATCCATAACAAAATCTTTTATCTCTTTACTCTTTATGGGATACGTGCTCAAGAAAATACCCCATTTACTAAACCGTTTGTTATTTTATTGCAACCAAGTCTTCTTTCTTTTGCATAATATGCCATTAAAGACAACCTTAGGCCATCTTCCCTCTTCCATTTGCTCAATTTTTTTAAATTTCCTTATGACTCGCACCATAGAAATTGCTTCAATAGGATCAACCCCTATTTCACATAACAAGATAGCATAAGGAACTGCACTTTTAATTTTGAATTTGTTTGTAATCAAATGCTTCGGAATTTTCTCAATTTGTTTCCACTACATGTCATATGTACTGCCGACCCACAGTTCACAACCATAAAGAATCACTAGAAGCCCAAAAAGAGTTTGAGTGAATTTCCAGTCCCATAACTTTGCCTCTCTACACCTATTTTGAAAAGCATAAAATGCTTTCCAACCCCACAAAGTTCTTTTCTTTCTACAACCATCCCAACTTAGTTTTTTGTTGAAATCAATTCCGAGGTATTTGTAATCCGCAACTTCTTCCAAAGTGCTACCTTCAAAGTAGAACTTATGCTAGTTATGTTTTCTTTCTTTAGAGAAAATCACTACTTTAGTTTTGCTAATATTGACTTGCATCCCCACCCTTCTACAAAAATGCTCAAGGAATAGTAAGTGCTCTTGCAAACCAAGAGCATATTTAGCAATCAAAATAAAGTCATCTGCATACAAAAGAAGCCTTATAAAAAACTTTCCCAAATGGATACCATCACCCCCTTGCGAATTTAACAACTCCTCAAGCTTGTCGATATATAAACCAAAAAGTGTAGGAGACAATGGGCAACCTTGCTTTACCATGATATTGCTTCTAAAACTTTCAGAAATGCCTATTGAAGTTCTAATTTTGAATTTCACCTCTTCATATAGCCCATACACAACTACTCTCAAATGTTTAGGAACCCCAAGTTCCTCCATTATGTGCCAAAGCTAATCCCTAGGAACTGTGTCAAACACTTTCTAAAACAACAAAGCAACAAAATACTTTTTCCTTTTTCTCACATAATTTTTCAATGATGTGCTTTAAAGTTATACAATGATCAATTATGTAATGTTTAGGTCTAAAACTTGCTTTCCCTTTAGCACGCTTATCTCTTTCTTCTGCCCACTTGCTGATTTTATTTTCTAGAATGATTCCAAATAACTTTGCAAACAAGGGGTTTATCATAATTTATGGTCCTATAATTGGAGGGATTATTGGCGTCACTGCTCTTGAAAAGAGGTATTGCCAGACTAGTCCAAGCTGTGGGGAACCCTTGTTGTATGATGTTGTTGAAAATTTTTGTAATGTGAGGTGCAAGAATCTTTGAGCCCCACTTTAGATACTTCGCTTAGAGTTCAACTATGTCTTTTTCTTTTCCAACACCCAACTTCTTGATACCCATCTCTACCTCTTGCATCGTGAAGAGTTCAGTATCCTTGTTGACGAAGGGGGGAGGGTCAACCTTGGGATCCTACTCATATAGTTGTCTTGCATAGTCAAACCAGTTAGAAGCTATAATACTATTTTTAGTTTGCATCTTTCTCGATTGGAGCTCCTTCTAAAATAATTTGGGATTGTTTTTCCCAAGGAAGATTAGTTCTTCCCTCCTTGAAACCATGAAATGGGCCTTTTTATTTCTTAATATATACTTGTAGGAATTGAGCTTTATGTTATCCTTGTTTGAATCTTTCCATATTCTCCTTGCCTTTTTGCATTCCTCATCAAACCAAGCATTATCCGGAAAGCAATTTGTTTCAGACTTCTTAATTTTTTCTCTTTTGCACTCTGCAAGTGTGCTTTGAATTAAATGCGTTAATTTGTGACTAGGAAGGCCGTGAATGGGGATTTTCTCCTTCTTGAAGAGCCTCTCTAGCATCATTTTGAAGGTATTACAATTTTTTGGAGTTAAAAGAATTCTGTCTTTTGGGAAATTTTTTTGAACACACTGAGCTTTTGACTGTAATTGCTTCTTTCCAGTCAAAGAGAAACTTAAATAAATTGGCTTGTGATTTGATTTTAAGTCCCAAAGTTGATCTCCAATAAAAAATTCCTCCATTTTCTCACACAAACCATGCGAGCAAATTACATAATCTACTACACTTGCTCCATTGTAAGTATTGCAAGAGATTGCAACCCTTGTCCTCTGAAATTCTTTCCCACTGATGATTACTCTCTTCTGTAAGCCAAATAGGGTTGCAGGCTTCTTTACAATGAAGAATGCTAGCTTGCTCACTTGCAGTCCTAGCATTGAAATCACACACTATAAAGACTTCACCTAGCTGAGAATATGTTGCAATATGTGCTTTTAAGGTTGCAAAGGGATCCTTTTGGCCAAGCCCTCTACTTTTGTAGATTTTTGAAACTTGCGGCGCAAAATAGCATGCTGCAATTTCCATTTTCTGATATTTTAAACCAAATAAATTGTTTATTTGAGTTTTTTGTTTTTGTTTCCTAACTAGATGAGAGGGTTAATGTAAATATAACTTATAAATATGGTTAGTCAATAAATAAATAGAAATTATCATAGGGTCTCTTTTAATGTGTCCATTAATATTTTTATTTCTCTTTTGTTGGTTGCTGATGGGCTTCGCGACAAGCATGCGATAAAATCTCATCAACAAACGCCAAGAATCACTAGAAATCGCAAACTTCATTTTTTGTGAAAATAATAAATACTCCTCTCGAACATGATTACATTTCTGAATTGACAGTGGAGTATTGGCTCAAAATTTAAAGTTTATGCAATGTGTTGTGAGCTAAAACTGAACATGATTGCATTTCTAAATTGACAACGAAGGATTGGCTCAAAATTTAAAGTTTATGAAACATGTTGTGAGCTAAAACTATTCAAATCTTGGTAACCCCAATCATGGAACTCATGCTAAAACTGTTCAAATCTTGGTGACCCCATCATGGAACTCATGCCAGAGATTAGAAAACTGTAAATAGAATCTAATGTCAAGCTTTGTTTGTTTGAGCCATGGAAATTTTCAAGTATGGAATTTTCGTGAATCTTCAGCTCTACCATTATAGAAGGTGGGGAGAAATAGTTTATCAGGTTCCATTTGGATCGCAATGACACTAAGTTGGTGAACGAGGGATTGGTGAACGAGGGATGCTACACTAGGAGACTGGGCAAGGGAGCCTGTAAATGTACAAGATTTATGCCAAGTACAGGAGACTTTTGGGTTTTTAACTACAAGGCTTGGCCACTGGGCTTTCAGTGTCCTCTACCAGGATTGATAGTTCAACTGGTACAAAGCTATCATTTTATAACTTGCACACTCCTGGGTAGATGGTGTTTCTGCCATAGTCAATTTTCCTTCTATTTCTGTTTCTCCCGAATCATAACATAGAGGAAGTGTTGTTGCTGACTTCCGCAATGACCATTGAGAAAATCGATATAGGTTTGCACAAAAAGGTATGTCCTCATTACTAAATTGAAAGCCAACACCATAGAAGTAGATACTTGTCTAAATGTGTTTACGGGGTTAATTCATAGCCTGGTTTTTTGCTAGAACTAAAAGGTTTGCATCCTTTCCTGGGTTAAGATTTAGAGAACACTTTTACATCAACCTCCTATCATTGTCTAAGATCCTTGCTGGGTAGATTCTTAAAACACAACATAATCTTACGAATTTGTTTTGGAATTAACATTGTTGTATAGGGTAAATTTCTTGATTTTAGGGGCTTACATTAACTCCCCATTCCATATGCTGTGGAAAACTCAAAAAATTAAAGGATGCTTAACGGATTTCTTAGCTGTCTGCCTATCCATCAACCATTTCAACTGGCATATTTCGTCATGGCTCAGGCTATCCAATTTCATAATTGTCTCTAGACCCTGTAAACAACATGGGTTTCAACTATTTAATGTAGGGTTAATTTGTAACTGTTGTTACTGTTGCTGTCTGAACATCGAATTATAATATTCATTTTGTTCTAGATGCATAAAAACCTTGGTATTTGCATAATTCCAGTGATTTTCCTCCTCTTCGAATGCCAGTAGACATCGGTCTGTTCTTCGTAACTTTCTCTATGTCACTGAAGGCCGCCATAGCTGGCCACCCTCCCTCTCGGCTCTTTCCACCAATTTTCTCCGGTTTTAGAGTTTTCTTGGACGGTTTCAATTTCCCGGTGGCGGATGTGGGATTCTGTCCACATCTGACAACGAATATCATTTATTTCACTCGCTCTATACGCGTCATCCACACTCTTCTCAAGACTCTTATTTATTTCCACAACAGGCTATATCCGTTGCTACATTCCTTTTGTCAATTTTATAATAGAAAATTCCTATTTGGGGTTTTCAACGACAACGTCTGGACACAATATACCTTTTAAATTTGGTACCTACCCTCTCCTGGATTGCATGTTTTTTCAGAAATTGACAATCCCAATAGGGATGTACATCTAATCTCGTCAAACCCACATCTTTACCATAAACTTAGGCCACAAGCTCCTTAATTAAGCTGTCAGTAACCACTATCTTATACACCATATCATTCCCAAAAGTTCTATCTCATGGTGGAATATCCATCTAATGTCTCTGCCACCTCTGCACTCATTTGTGCCACTGTAGAGGCCGAATCTCGGCGAATCGATGCCAATATCCATGTCAGCCAAAACAACCCATGTTCACTTGATGCATGGCACTCTATATTAGGAGATGGTAATGTGCCAGATGTCACGGAGAGACCTCCTGATTCTTTGGCTGGCGGTCTTGTACAACAACATCGTCGTTCCAAACATCGCTCCATAAAAACTGCCCCTCCTCCTCCAGCACTGGATTTGGACAGTGATACTCTGGTTGATCACATTACTAGTCTACAAAAACAAGCCCTAGTTGGTAGATGGTACTTTTTAGAGATGGAAGATTTTGAAACACGTAAATGGATTGATAAGAAGTGGAAATCGATGTTGGGGTACATGCCTATGGTTGTTAGGATTCTGAAAGGATGGTATAGTTTTCACTTCCTTAGTTATGAAGATTTGGAGAAAGTTATAGCTATCCCATGGATTCATGGAAAAAGTTTTCTTGCCCTCCACAAGTGGTACATTGGGTACAATCCCCTTTGTAATACTCCCTCAAACAAGTTGGTATGGGTAAAATTATCAGGACTCCCTTTGGAATTATGGACAAAACAAGCTCTTCCTGACATCAGTAATGCCATTAGAAAGTTTATCTACGTAGACCCACGTTGCCTGGATGCACAAGACAAAAGGGTTTCCTGGATCCTTATTGAAAAGGATTATAGAAGGGGGTTCCCTAATCACATTGAGCTGCATTGGGGTGACATCTTCCTCCAACAAAGATTGGATTATTGGGGGGTTCCGTTCAGGTGCTCTTTCTGTCACAGAACTGGTCACATGCGTGAACAATGCCCCTTCCGCCTGGGTGGACATTTCCACGGCAGAAGATGCTATAATGGAGCATCGAGGCCTCTCTCGGATACGGGTCGACAGGGTCATCAAATTCTAACACACTCTCACCAGAATTCCCACCTTCCACATGCTTTTGGATCAATTGTCTCTTCGCCCATTACTATTCCCTCATCACCGATAAATTTGGCCAAATCAGATTTTCCGTCTTCTGACAACCCACCAGCTTTTATGTTTCATCCACCTCCCGAGCCTGTAACCTTCCAGGATAGTCCTATCCCATTTACAGCTCCTCATCCTTACCTGAATATTCCATCCACCTCGCAAATTGCATACGTTGCTCCTCCGGCTCCACCCCACCGACAATCAAAAGATAAGGGACCTTGCCTAAATATTACTCCACCAAATTCCCCAACTGCTTCACCGACAAATTCGGTTGGGAGTGACCTAGTCCTCCTCCTACCAAGGAAGATCCTTGATCTCCGTACTTTAACCATCCATAAACTGACAGGTAGTTCATGCCCCCATATCAGCCCGACCTCAGCGGGGAACATTATAGTGCATAGGAAACAAAACCATGGCAGTGGCCACTTTAGGGGACGAACCAATAAAAATCCATTTTCTTCTCCTATGGATAGGTTCCTTGTTGACATCCCCATTGATGACGTCTCCCCCTCACGGGCCCTTAGAGCACGGATGCCTGAGAAGGACCTATCATGATGTGCATCATTTCCCTTAATATTCGGGGTTTGGGGACTGCCCCTAAATATCTAGCCCTCAAAAACCTGTTGTTATCTCTACATCCGTTCATCATCCTCATTCAAGAGACGATGCACAATGTTCCTGACATTATTCAATATTTCCGGAAAATTTTTCCAACCTGGCATATATTTGCAACCGCTGCTATGGGTCTCTCGGGTGGTCTGGTTGCCTTATGGGACTCAAGATGGATCAACATTAAAGCTTTTGAATGCTTTGTTGGTATACTTCTAGAAGGAACTATCTGTGGCATATAAGGTTATGTTCATATCTTAAATATATATGCCCCATACAGAGATAAAGGGGACTTCTGGGACCGATTCATATCATTTGGCTTAATGAACATGCAGACTCTCATTATAGCAGGGGATCTAAACTGTACTATCAGCTTGGATGAAATTTGGGGTTGCTTCAGGAAAGCTGACCCTCTGGCGGAGAAAATCCAAAATGCCATCATCATGAAAAATTTCATGGATGTATGCCCTTCCAAAATTTCCCCGACATGGGACAACGGACACTCTGGCTCTGCCTATGTGGCCAAAAGATTGGATCACTTCTTGATCCATGAGAAATTGCTGGATCGTTTGGGTGATGTCCAAGTAAACACCATCAACAACTTTATATCAGATCATAGACCCATCACTCTACAATGGAGGAAAATAGAACCTCGCTCGGGTTTCCCCTTCAAATTCAATAGAACAATCTTAGAGGGCCCTGAATTCAATAAGATGGTACACGACACTGGGGGAAGTATTAATGTCACGGGTTCCTCTCCTATGCTTAGTAACCTGGAGAAACTAGACTCCCTCTGGGGATCAGTGAAATTATAGCAGATGAAGAAAATTAGAGACAACAGAAAAGAACTTGTGAAAATTCAAGAATAACTGGACTCTCTTTAGGCCTCCATGTCCTCACATTTTCTCCCTGATCACATCCGAGCCAACATTCAAATTCTGGAACATAGGAAGAAAGAAATTCTAATGATGGAAGAAGCTACATGAAGACTAAAGAGCAGGGTTCTCTGGTTAAAAGAAGGGGACCAGAATACTAAATTCTTCCACAAATATGCAAATTTCCATCGGAATATAAATTCCATATGGCAAATCGCTAATGCGAATGGATGAATATCCCACACACAAGAAGAAATAAGTGATGCTGCTGTAAACTACTTTTAAAACACTTATATATGTAATGAAAATTCTTCTGTGGAAGATATGATTTGGGGAATTGGACCATATCCTATCATGTTTGATCTGGAGAAAAATGAGGATTTTTTTAAGGAAGTCTCTGAGGAAGAGCTGCTGGGGGTTCTCAAGTCCTTTAAGAGTGACAAAAGTCCCAGACCTGATGGATGGACCATTGAATTGTCCTCTCATTTCTTTGAAATTATCAAGATGGATCTACTGGGTATGATTGAGGAATCCAGAAATATGGGCTATATTCATCAAAATATATCCTCAACATACATTGCTCTCATTTCGAAAAACAATTTTGCTAAGAGTTTCTCGGACTACAGGCCTATTTCACTGTGCAATATCATTTATAAAATCATATCAAAGACTATTGTAGGGCGGTTGCGCAATACCCTTTCTCTCTTCATATCCCCTGAACAACATGGATTCCTTCTGGGGAGAATCATTCACGATGCTGTGGCAAATGCATAGGAAAGCATGCACTCCATGCACACAAAGAACATAGACACGACTATTCTGTAGGTAGATCTTCGTAAAGCTTATGACTGTTTGGATTAGGGCTTCCTTTGACTAATTCAACAAGATCGGTTTACAACCTAGATGTATCAACTGGATCATGGCATGTGTAGACAACGTAAATTATGCTATCATCATTAATGGAATTCCAACAAGATTCTTCCGGTTTGGCAGAGGTCTTCGTCAGGGATGCTCTTTATCTCCATTATTATTCATCTTGGTAATGGATTGTCTGAGTCTACATATCAAAAGAGCGGTTCTAGAGGGCCATTTCAAATCACTGAAGCTAGGGAACAATATTAGTATCTCACATAACCTCTTTGTCAATGACATCCTCATAATGGGTATGCTCTACCGTTTCTCTTGGTATTATCTTTTTAATATTTTCTGCAGATTTGCAAATGCTTCGGGACTGTGCATGAATTCCAACAAAACAATTCTATATTATAGTCAATCTGATATGGTAACTATCACATATATCAAAGCCTTATTTGGAATTGAGGCTAAACCTATGCAAAATGGACTGAAGTATCTTGGTTATAGACTTAAACCATCATGTTATAGAATATCTGATTGGAAATGGCTCACTGAAAAGTTCTATAAAAGAATTTCTGGATGGGAAATCAGATGTCTACCATAGGGGGTAGGGCCATTCTGACACAAGCCGTTCTAACAAAACTAGGTGTATATTGGGCACATCTTTTTCATATACCTGCCTCCATCATTAATGACGTAAATCGACTTATGGAAAATTTCGTCTGGGCGGGCACACACAGTAGAAGAAAATTCCATCTAACCAAGCTATCAAATATAACTCTTCCAAAGGACATGGGTGGATGGGGAATTTTAGATCTTTGTCGTTTTGGTGAGGCATTACTTATCAAATCTCTTTGGAGGGGTTTATTTGGAGCAAGTATATGGAGTAAGGTCATATAACACAAATATCTAAAGAACAAAGATTTCAGTTTTTGGTACCGTTTTGGTTCAATTGGTAAAACACATGGTTCAACAATCTGGTCAAGTTTCCTAAAAATCGAGAAATGCTTCATTCAACTCCTGGCATGGAAATTCCAGACTGGAAATAACATCCTTATTAGTTTTGACCCAATTTTGGGTGCTGAACCGAACTTATCCATCTTCGACAATATTGCACAGCTCTTAAACGACCATGGTTTCTTTTTTTTGGGGCCAAGTCATAAATGGCTGGCAGGGTAATCTCCCCAAGTGGAAAAGTGCCTATGAACTGGGATTAACCGGTCACTTGGAAGAGGAATGGATTCAAATTATCATTAATATGAAACAACTAGGCATCTGTCAATCAGGGACCTAGGATAAAATAATATGGTCGGGCAAAATGCTTTTAGATAACATAGTTGTAGCAGAAACCTACCAGATATTATCAAACATGGTTTCCAGGAAAGAGGAGAACCATACTCTTTATGCCTTCTGGAAAGCAAAAGCTCCAATCAAGATTATTATATTCAGTTGGCTTGTTTACCATAATAGGAACCTAGTTTGGCAAAACTTGCAAAAAAGGAATTGGTATGGACTTGGCATATGCTACTTATGCAAAAGCACTCAGAAGACAATGACCATATCTTTTTACACTGCCTCCTCACTACTCAGGTTTGGAAAAAGATTTCTTCCCTTTTTGGCTTCCCATATATTCAACACACTTGTATTAGAGATTCTTTGAAATGGTGGAGCACTCAAAAGCCTGCCTAGCATATCATCCCTCTTTTCCTCTTCTAGGCAATCTGGAAGTGGAGGAACAGAAGCATCTTCCATAACAGCAAGGAGGATTTCTTAATAATAATTGAAAAAATTGTCACAAATCTTTCTTTCTTTTCTTCACAACCAATATGCTCTAAAGATGAACCTAAAATGAAGAATGATTTTCAATTCACTTACCCTATGGGTTTTTTTGATGGGGCCGCACAAGGGAACACCTGTGCCTGTGGCTTTTTGATTGCCATAAATGCTGACTTGACATACAGGATGTACTAGAATTGCAGTATTGGTACAAACTCTAAAGCTGAAGCAGTAGCTCTATGGGGTCTCCTATGGTTCAACAATTTCCTTGGGAACCCCATTCTACACATATATGGTGATTCGAGAATCATAATCGATCAAGTCTTGGGGAGGGCATCCATCAACAATCCTAGACTACAAGGATGGATGGAAAGAATCGAACTCCCATGGAAATATCAAGATAGATACACAATCCAACACATTAGAAGGTGCCTTAACAAGGAAGTAGACAGACTATCAACAAAAGGTTTACAGGGCAGCAATGACAACTGGTATCTAGAGATCACATGGGAGCAGAGCAATTTTGATATGGAAGACTTTCCAAACCTGGGTTAATCTCCTCTATGCATGTCTCTTACAATTTTTTTTTTGTAAATTTTGTTATATAGGCTTATAAATTTCAAAACATAGTTTCATAATGTATAAATCTTTCCCATACCATCACTTCGGGAGAAGTAACACTAAGATATATTCCTTTAAAGGTTGAAAAACTGTGATATAAATTTTTGTGATAGTATTGCATGACTACTTTTTCTCTTTTTTGTAATTTTGAACTTGTTTGCTCGGCCATTGGGCAAAAACAGTGTCCTCTACGAGGTACTTTCTTGAGCTTCCTCGTTAGATGGTGTAATTTTAAAAGTCTCTGTCTCTCCGCTGACCAAGCCATATTGTATTGATAGAACGATTCCATCTATTTTTGGTTTCAAATGCTACAGACTTTTCAGATGCTACAGGTTTCTCTAGGGGGAACAATCTATCTCAATAGATACAAGACAATAATACAACTACAAATAATTATCTATACCACAAATAATTGATGATGAAAAATACATTTTCTATCTTCATCACAGGAACTGTATCAAGCACATTATGCTATCTATATTGTCTTGATGTATATGGACTTTCGACTCTTTTCATGATCATGCGTAGACTCTTAAAGAACTGTATCAAGCACATTATGCTATCTATATTGTCTTGATGTATATGGACTTTCGACTCTTTTCATGGTCATGTGTAGACTCTTAAAAATCATGGGTTTCGTATTTTGTTTTTGCCAAAAAAAAATTATTTGATGAATTATACCACATGTATAACGTTTATTAATATAATACATATTAAACTTTTTTCGTACTGAAAAATGTGGATAGTTAGAATCAAAATTCGAAAATTAAATTGAATGAGATGCTTTCGATAAAGAAACAACCATTCAAGGCCCACTTTATGCGTGCAAAAAATATGGGATAATCACATGATTTGCACTATTATTAATTTCAGTTTGGCTCTTATTTATCTCATTGATTCTTAATAAATTATTTGGTGGTTGCTGGTAACGTTCAAGAAAAGATCACACAACCATATCACTTGCTTTCCAACGACCAAACCATGAACGTGTTGCCATATAAAGCTACATAAAAACAACCACGTAGCATTGGTAGGATAATATTCAACGTCGCAAGATGCCAAAGCTATGATGACAAACAGGAAATCCGGCGTTCAAACCACCAAATCCTACTTTGCAATTTTCGCAAGAAGTTGCTGCAATCTACAACGAGATGCGAGGATCTCGCATGGAAATGGCTCAACAGAGAAAAAATAGAAATTACTATTTTGAACCGCAAAGCTGAATGGAATCCAATTAGAAGGAAATGCTCACAACTTGCATGTTGTTGTTTGGCTGCATTCAAAATGATTATTGTCCAACAGAAATTCAAGATCGCACGGAGAAAGAAAGACCAAAGACGACAAGTACCCCATGGCAGAGTTGAAACAAAATTTGGCGCAGGAACCTGGATGTGCCTAAATTCTGGAGAGATTGTAACCAACGCCGTGCTTTGGAATGATACGAGTAATCCTCATAAAATTTTCGTAATCTATTCTCGGTACAACGCTGAGGGAAGAAGATCACGCAACCATATCACTGGCCTTTCAACGACCAAACCATGAACGTGTTTTCATATAAAGCTACATAACAACAATGGCATAATATTGGTAGTATAATACTCAACGCGGCAAGATACCAAAGCTACGATGGCAAACAGGAAATCCGGCGTTCAAACCACCAAATCCTACTTTGAAATTTTCGGAAGAAGTTGCTGCAATCCACACCGAGTACAATTACGCATACAACGAGATGCGAGGATCTCGCATGGAAATGGCTTGACAGAGAAAAAATAGAAATCACTATTTTGAACCGCGAAGCTGAATGGAATCCAATTAGAAGGAAATGCTCACAACTTGCATTGTTGTTTGACTGCATTCAAAATTATTATTGTCCAACAGAAATTCAAGATCGCACGGAGAAAGAAAGACCCAAGACGAACAAGTACCCCATGGCAGAGTTGAAACAAAATTTGGTGCAGGAACCTGGATGTGCCTAAATTCTGGAGAGATTGCAACCAACGCCGAGCTTTGGAATGATACGACTAATCCTCATCAGATTTTCGTAATCTATTCTAATCTATTCTCGGTACAACGCTAAGGGAAAGAAGATTACATTGTTGAATTTAGTTTTTTTTAATCTATATTAAGTTTTTGAGAAGAGTTTTTTTTGCCAAAATCACATCATAATTTATTTTTTCACTTGTCCCAAAGTGAAGCACACTTGGTTTACTTGTCTGGATGGTGAAACACACTTATTGATTCTCTAAACTAGATAAATAAATTATAATTATAATGTAATTTTCGCTAAAAACTATTCTAAAAAATTTACTTACAGGGTTTGCGATGGGGAAGCAAGGCAACTCCGGCTCTTGATTGATCACGTATCCCTACAAAATCAGTCCAGCTGAATGAAGAGAGGGGATTGCGCCACTGCAGTTTGAAGGAAACCGGTCCAGTTGTATTCGAACAATGAAAAATAGTTGCTCCAGAAATGAATGGAATTATATAAAACACCAAAAAAGACCGGCTTTCACCGAAGAAAATGAAATGCTGTGGTCAAATGGAAATATAATTATCATGAGCTAATGGAGGTTACTGCAATCAAATTTCACTGCAGAACAAATGATAAGGTCACAATCTTCACTTGCCCAGCAACAATTGGACCGCCCTTTACCTATGATCTGTAGTGCTAATTTATGGAAGATTCGATTGTACTCCTCCTTGGGATAATTTTTTCCTAAGGAAATCGAGATCCTGGGTGTGCCGTGCAAATTATAAAAGGAGATGTACATTACTTAATGAAAGGAGATCATGATCCACACCAGGGGATTTTTCCGGATCTTAGATTGGGTGAGTAAAGGGGCAGACGGTTTTTGTAGCACAAATGTGAATTTAGTCCTTTTCTGTAGGCAAAATATAGAGTTTTGAGGAGGCAGGGGATGTACACTAATGTAGTTTTCAGTAATTCAAGGAGAATGATTTATTTTTAATCAATGCATTATTATTCAGTAATTCAAGGAGAATGATTTATTTTTAATCAATGCATTATTATTTACTTATGTACCCAGTAGCAAATCACTATTGTTTTGTTTTAATCATTATTAAATAAATTATCCAGTATGATTGTTTTAATAAATTATCGAGTATCATTTTAACGATTATGATTGTTTTATTCCCAAGATTACTATTGGAATGTCAACAATTTACTCAAATGAAAACCTTGTCCAACTATCTTGTAAAGTTAAATACTAATGAATTTGAAACAAAATGCAGCATGTGAACCTATCTTTATTTCTTTAGGGTGTTAGATATCTATTAGCTTAAATTAATAAGTGTCATGTAATATATATCTCAGATTATTTCAACTATTTTAGTGATATGGCATGATATTATTTTTTCTAATGTGAATGGTTCCATCTGAAATTTAGAAATGTTTACAAGTTAATGTCTGTTAACTATTAATCAAATATTCACTTGTGCACATTTACCTGAACAAGAAATAAGTCTTCGAACTATTTCTTTGACCTATTTCCTTTATCTCATTCTAAATTTCACACTATTTTGTTCGTTCTCCCTTTTTTGCATTTAGCTCTTAATTAAGACTAAAATCTATATTCTGTCACAATAAAGATAGATTAGCTTGCATTTCCAACTTCTCATTCCACAAAGTCCTCTTCTATAGAGGAAAACATATTGATTCTTGGTGGTTTGATCGAAAACATATTGATTCTTGGTGGTTTGATCGAGCCCTCGTATCAATCTACTTTCCGATTTGATCTTAATCTTTTATTTAAACCATCAAAAGGTAAAGCCAAATAATTATGTATATTTTTTGTACATAAATTTTACATTTTACATTGTCAATATTTAAGCATAATTTAACATTTTTATTGGTTATCTTTTTCTGTAATATTTGATTATAGAATCATTTCTAACATTTAACTTTTAACATAGATTAATTTTTATAGTAGAGGTATATCTTATTTATTATTGTAATATAAATTTAATTTAGTATTATGGTATGATATAATGTAATACATTGTCAGGAATTAATAATAGTCACTTAGGATATTATCTAACTCCATAGTATTAGTATTAAACTTAGGATACTATTAATTCACTTTGTAAATATTAGATCTTATATACATGTATACTAACAAGTTATCATAGAATTAGATTTTATATGGAGTGTAGTGTTTATATAATTGTAATATAGTAACATTACCACATTATATTAGATTAGTATTGACTACTACTACTACTAATAATAATAATAATAATAAGACTATATATATTAGGATTATATCATAGGTTATATTACATCGATTTAACATTAGGTAATATTAACATAATTTTATTTAGGATATACTAATGTTAGAAACTTAAGATAGATTAATATCTGACATAGTCACATATAATAATATAGATTAGTAACTAACCTAAATGTAGTATTAGATAAATATTAACATAGTTTTATGTTATGGTTAACAACTAGCATTAACCTGACTTAGTATCATATAAGTAGTATTTAGGCTAGGATAACCTTTAGGTTAGTTGTAAGTGACAGGGTATTGGACCCATAACCAGTTGGAACCACCAAATTCAATAGAAAAGGGTCTAATTGGGGCCCCGACTGGGTGGTCTCCCCTAATGTTGATGGAGGACATTTTTTTCCCATCAACTGGATCCAGGCAAGGATTGGAGCCCCACACTTCACAAAGAGAGAGTCGTTTAAAAAGTCTCTATATGGGTTAAAACAATCACTAAGGATGTGGTCTCAATCCTCTAACCAAATTAAAAGGATCCCTAAATGTACCTATAGAGGCTAACTCTTCCCAAAAAGGAATTTTGTTAGCATAAGGACCATAAAGATTTAAAATAGACACTAGAAACCCTAACTATTTGACCTACAATTTAAGCAAGATATTAGACTTAAAAATACAAGAGGATAGGACCTTGCATGTTGGAGTCCATCCCAAATCAATCCACTAGATAAACCCTCTGCATCCTGAAAAAAGGCTAACTATTAAGACGTAACTCCATACAATTCCTGGATTTAGGACCATCATAGATAGTTTCTTGACTTAAAATAATGCCCATCTTATTTCTTTGAATAAGTCTCCTAAGGGCTACCTTTTTTTGGGTGCCCCCAAACTATCCTGCATTGAAGGAGGGAACAATGACAATGAACAACTTCCCAGGGCTTTCCTTGCTCCAAGGGCCTTTGATATGGAAGCTTGTTTACCTTTCTTAATTTCTACCAACGCCCAATGGGCTTAGAGTGGACTAGATTTAAATCCAACCCACCATTATAAAGGATTTACACTCAATGGTTTTAGAGTGTAATAGATTTAAATCCAACCCACCATTACAAACTATTTATACCCAATGGGTTTAGAGTGGACTAGATTTAAATCCAACCCATTATTATAAAGGTTAGCATCATTTTGCTTTACCTAGGGATAAAGGGCATATCCATTCCGAACCTGATGCTTTACCCAGGGATAAAGGGCATATCCATTCCGAACCAAGGGAGAAACTAGGGAAGAAACAAGGGGAGAGATAGAGCTAAAATCTAATACTGAAACTGAACTGGAAATCAAAGACACCACCAGCTAAGAGACCATAGAGGGGGAGGGAGAGATTTATCCTTATGAGAAAGAGGACGTGAAACCATCACAGTATTAGTATCAGTGAATGGGAGCCAAAGGGGAGGGGGCAACACAAAACCTCAAAAACAAGATTTAGAGAAGAAGAGGGAGGGAGAGAATAAAGATCCATACCTAAAGAAATGACACACTCCTCTTGCTATGAATCTAGACAGGGTGAATTGGATCTATAAAAATCCCATCTTCCATATCACTGGTTCCTACTAATATATCCTTAGAGGAACCAAATAATGTATTCCATTTTTCTTTATCTAAGTCTTCACTAGCTTGCTTAAAGAGGGATGGGTTCAGCTGTAGTTTATTTTCAAATGACCCACTTCATGATATGAAAACTAATGAAAGGGAAAGCACCAAATGTCAACCCTCTACAACCCATTATGGTTTCCTAAGATGAACTCCAAATTACCAATGAGACCATCTCTCGAATCTAGATCTACTTATAACCATGCCCATCTTCTGTGTTGCTTGGAATCTCATCTTAGCTCTGAATAAAAAAACGATCCTAATTTATTTCCAATAGAACTTAGGTCCTCCTTGTTCTGAAGATCAGGGGGAGCCCCCATAGAATTTCCCAGATCTTGATTAAAGCCTTCATTTCCTAGATCAGGTCAAAATTGATGGACCACTTGTGAAGAACTAGGCCAAAGGGCCCCTAGCTCTAATGTTTGTCAAAAATGATATTTTAGTTTACTTCCCTCCGAAGAAAAAACACAACCACCCTTTGACCTAGACATGAAAAATCAGAACATAGCTGATCATTGGCTTCCACGAGCTCTTTAACTAGAGAGCTAATGAAGAATCCTTAATTGATTTACCACAAAAATGACCCACCAAATCCTTCCATGAAGAGTCAAGATGTCGAACATAGCTATCTTTTCCAACAACCATTTGCATGGAATCAGGGCACTCATGAATACAATTTTTTTCCCTCTTTGCACCTACATCCACATACCTTTCTTGGGATTGATATACACCTGGTGTCTAAAACCCTTAGCATAAGAGTTTAGTTTAATTCGAGGAGCTACATGACGAAATGAAACGAAAATGAAAATTGGGGAAGAGGAAACCCTAATAATCTACCCATTTGAAAATGAACTATATACAACGAAGGTAACTATACCGAGGTATTGACATCCACATTGAAGGAAAATCTGTCTGCATGCTTCAAAAAATCCCAAGACAAATATTCTGGCTGATGCTGAAATGCTTGGAATTTATAGGGACTAGCCTCATAATCAACTGGATCATCCTCTAACTTGTCCATCATAATCATGCTTTTGTTATATTGAGCCAACGCATCCCTGAACATATGCTCAATGAGACCCAGTTGGTAGCCAAGAAAAAATATCAACAACCATTTCTTAATGTTGTGTTGACACTGCATCAAACACTCTCCAAAATTTTGCTTACACTTGAATTTTGGAGCCTACTGAGGATCTTGTGATCTGTCGTTCCATGGTCAATTCATGGTTAGTTGATGTTTTGAGTCTTCTTCTCAGATTCTAAGTGTCAAATTCACTTTCTCACACATACTTAGTCCTTGATGAATTCATACATGCACTTCTTTATATGCAAGATTAGATAGGCATTGCACAGTTCCTGAAAGTAAGACTTGCACAGTGTCTAGGAATAGTGCTTGTGTAATTCTCAATATAGTAAATTACACAACATACTCCAACAATTAGTCCACACTCTCCATTGAAAACCTCCTTCTCACTTTGGTTGCAATTGTATTACTATTCCTGTAAGTTTTCTCAACTGTCGCTTTTGTGCACCTTGGTTTTCAAAAGTGTTGCTTTCACTTTTGTGACTGTCATTTTTGCTTACTTTCACTCTAACAAGTATCATTTTTATTTTATCTTCATTCTGGAATATGTCACTTTCACTTTCATTAGTTTTTGTAAGTGACATTTTCACGTTTTCTTACAGTTGCAATTGTCACTTTTGGTTGTTTTCACTCTTACGTGTGTCGCAGTTTGGTGTATCACTAGAGGAAACTCTAGTGCACTCTTCTAAATTAATTGATCTTATATATCATAAGAATGTGTTCTAGACACTCTCTGACAACTTAGTTCACTTTCTAGTTGAAGTCGACACTTGTTTTCCAACTTATATTCTAAGTGTCGCAATGTTACATTTCAACCTCCCACTTAGAAATAAGTTACACTTTGTTGTCATCAAGGTACACATGATGATTTCAAGTACTATGCATCCTCTCAGATTGTGTTTGATGATATTCATGTGCTTGATCCTGTTTTGGAACTTGTTTGTGTGTTTTTCCCTCTCTTGTTCCACTGGTCCCACACATCCATTTTTGGGCTTCCCCCTATCCTTACACCTTTCCTAATCAGTGGATGAGTGCATGTGGCATTTCTAGGCAATAGTGGTGCATCCCTTACCCTCTCCAATTACACACTATTCCATCTAGAGTGCAACCTCTCTCATAAGAAATTTTGCAATCTTGAAACGCAGTCTCTCTCAGTCTCTTCTTGCTTACCTTTAAAAATTATCCCCAATACTTTATATGCCTTGACTCCCATTGCAAAGTGCATACAAAATGGATAGTGGAGCCACTCCTTGACCTCTGTAGTGGGAAACTGTGCAGACCCTGAGCCTTCTCCTTAAGGATTGTGCATTGCGCAGTTACAATGAGAAAGCATGCCACCCTTACCTCTTACACTTTCTCACTGTGCCTAGACTGAACCCTGCATGCTTCCCTAGTGCATGTCATAGTTCTAGTGGATAATGTAGCCTCTCTTGGACCACTGCTGAAGAGAGACACACACTTCCTCGAGATTTCTCCTCATTCATAATTCATTGTGTAGTTTTAGGCAATAAGCCATCAACCCTTCTCCACTAAATTTCCCCACTGCGCAGAGCACTTGCTCAGACTCCTTCTCTACTTCATAGTGCACATTTCTAGTTAGTAGTGAGACACCCTTGTACCAATCTAACTAAAAACTGCACTAGGATTTCTATCCTTCTCTCTTGGGTAGCATAATCCCTAAGCCCCTAGTCACTTTCCCAACCACTGCATACACATGCTTATCTATTTCTCTTTCCCTAATGTAATGCACATTCACTCATATCTAGCCTCCTACAACTGTGCATAACGCCCAAGGAAGCCTTTGCCTCTCAGCTCCTGCACAGGCCCATCACAATCAACCTCTTCCATGAGTAAAGTAGAGGTAGAATATAAGTTTTCTAGACTCATATTTCCTTGTCATGAGTGAACCTCATCTGCAGATGTACCATCTCAACATGGCAAGGTGATGCTCACATAATATGTCAAGGAAAGGATACAAGGAAGCACTTGTGAAGAAGAAGCACAAAGAAAAACCATCATGAAAATGACAGAGTGATGGCATCTCATGTTGCCTTGGAAGGTTCCAAATCTGATCGAGACCCTTTGTAGAGTTAAGGTGAAGTAAAAATTAGATCTATTATGAATATTGATAACAAAGCGACAAAGAGAGGAACTTGGCATTGCCACATCATCATGAAGATCCATGTCACCATTGCTAATTCATGGCTTTTACAAGTTTCATCATAATGTCATATGTGTTAATGTGTCTTGCCACATCATTTATGGAATGTAATTATGTATGTTCAAAGAAATGAGAAAAATGTACATATGTGGAAGTCCAGAAGTCACATGTGGACAAAAGAGTCACTAGGAAAAGTCAAAAAATCTTGTAGAAGTTAAAGAGACACTTGGAATACCAAGAGTCATGAGGGAAGCTCAAGAGTCATGGGGATATGAACGATCATTCCTCTTGTTATAAATACACCCTCGTAACTCAAGCAAAGGGCTTTTGGAGTCTTAGAATTTGGATACCTAGCCTTGGCTCCTCTACCTTGGCATATGAGAGAAGATCATTCTTTGGAGAAGAAAGAAGTGAATTAATCTTCCACTATTGGAGCTAGTGTCTCATCAATGTAAGTGTGCACTTGGATCTTTAACTTATTCATGAAAAGCTCATTTATCCAACAAACTTTCATGCATGTATTGTGAATGTTGTAATACTATTCTTTAGATGTTTGCGGTATATGTTATGTTGATACGTACTAAAGAAATTGAACTACTTCATTAGCTCTGTTGTTTATATTGTTGGATGTGTGTTGTATTTTATTTAATGTCATTGTATCTATGTGAACTACTTCGCTAGATAACTAATGAATATTGCCTTGCTCTTGTGTGCCTCTATTAGGATGGTACTATTACTTTCCTTCTAGAGGCTCACTCTTGCCTAACCTCTTGTGAAGGCCTTCTTTTACACATTGGAATTGGTGTTTCACAATGTCAACTTGCTTGCTAAATTCAAATGTTATGTGCATATTCTCTTATGTTGTTCATTGTAGCCAAGGAAAACCTTGAGTTATGGTGGCAGGTCTGATAATTCAAATGGGGCTCCTACTCCAAACGGTGTGAGGTCTAATTGAGACTTCACATCGGGGAGACCCCCTGTATGTTGGTGGTATCCAACACCATCAATATTTTGGTGCTAGAAGGAGGGATACATGACAAGCTATGCCCATTGAGTATGTTTTGAATCACTTTTCTTCAATGGCTCATTCCTAAATCATAATCTCGGGATGCTTTTCTAAGGAGATTGATCTTACCATCCCCGTGATTTTTTTCATAACTTCTCTCTATTTAAGTTTGATGGCGAGGCTTAAATAATTGTCCTTGAAGACTTGTTTCGATTTATTCATTTTTGTCTCTCTAATGGAATTCATTGTAAAGATGTTTAGAAAAGTTTTTTCACCCGCACACTTGAAGGCTGAGTCAAGAAATGGTGTCATACATTGCCAATTTCTTCTATCCATTCAATTGGGAAACTTGTTAAGGAGATTCGTGAAGCCTTTGACATGGATGATTATCAAGATGTATGAGATAGAATTAATCAGCTTAAAATGAAATATGGTGAAATTTTAGAAGATTTTCTTAATCAATTTCTTCACTTTTTCTATGAGTTTGGAGAAGATTTTGACTATAATTTTATCAGCAAAAAGTTTCATAGCTTGATTATTGTCTCCGTGAAATCACTTGAATTTGAACCCTTGGATGATTATGCTCTTCCAACTTACGTTGATCATGAGACACCCCAAATATTTGAGGAGGAACCTACTATTCCTTTTGTTCCTTGTCCTCCTCCTTTCTCAGTACTAATTTGGGCGCCTCCTTGTGATGATGTTGAAGTTTAGAAATCTCAAAATCAAGTGCTTGATCCATCTTCTCCACCTTCAACTACTCTCCATGATATATATTTTATTGAAGAAAACTTGGAACGGTTCAATAACTACAAGGAGTCTTCGGTGAAGGTTGATCTTGTGTTTTTTTAAAGTCACATCAATATGCATAATTCAAATATTGAATATAATTTGATCGAAAGTATGATTTAATCAAGGGATGACCTTCATTCTCTACCATCCATATCTCCCATTTCCTTGTTCGTTAGTCTGCATGATCAACCTACTTAAACTCTTAATGACGTTCAACATGTTGTTTCAAGAAGCAATCAAGAACAAGGTAGTTGCATCTCACATGTAGAGGAGTAAAGTGTTCAAAACACCATCTTCCTCCTCTCTTTCAAGATGATAATCTCACATTTCTGGCTAATCACCGATCTTGTAATCCTGATTACCTATCAAATGATCCTAAGCCCTGAATTTAAGTTGATACTTTGGACAATCATTACATTGACATACATGTTTCCACTAATACACGTGGTGATGAGTGCCCAATTAAATAGGATGATATATGTTCTTCTTTAGAAGACTTATATTTGAAAGATATCAATCTAGAATATGTGTCTCATATTTTACAATCTCCATTCATGGGTTTGGATACTCTTTCAATTCAGAATGTTCCTAAAAGCCCTATTGAAGAAAAGTAAGGTCAGTACTAATGTCATATTGCTATGCTTTTCTTTGATCATTACGCTGATGAAAATTATGTTTATCCATTGTTTGTACTGTAAGTTCAATCTGATTTAGTTACAACTTATGCTTCTCCTCCTATGTGATTTCATCCTTCCTCACCTATAGCACACTATTCATTATACCCATATATGTTTGATAAGTTTTTTATACCAACAATTTATCCAAATATTTTATATCTCTATTCGGTTGGTCATGATTGCAATTAGGTACAGGATGGCGTGATCTTGTAATCAGAGGATGAAAACCTTGAATCCATTATTCATGATCTGCTCAACTGTAAATCTCCCATAAGCCACGAGGAATATGTTGCAATCTTGAATAATCAAGCGAAATTTCTGATTGATGCATCTAAATGCTCTATCCATCAAGAATCTGACATGCATAATATTAAATCCGATCAAACCAATGACATTACAAATGTTTTAACTGATACATTTGATGATAGTGGTGCATATCTACCTATTGATTTTTCTAAGCCACCCAAATTCAACTATACATCATTAGAAAGTTCAGAGCCCTGTCAAGAAGTCGAGGCAATTTATCCCTTGTTGATGATTATGTTAAGTTCTCACAATCTTGCTGAGATCTCCGAACTAAGTTGGATCCATATTTTCATGCATAATTATTTCGTTAACATTCATCCACTAGATGTGAGCTCATTCTTGAAGGGCTTTTAGAGTTTCCAAGTTAATCCTCTTAATCCTCAAGATATACTTTTTGATCAGATAAAAGTTTCTTGTTTGGTTAGTCCCTTTTCATGTGGATCCCTTGTATCAAACTTAGTATTGGAGAGCATATCTTATATGGATCCACACAAATTCAAAGCCTGTCATTTTGATTATCAAGACAAAGGTAATATTTTTCTAGAGTATCCCTCGCTCCTGAACTCTTCAAAGATTGATCATCTACTTATCTCTCTCGTGCATGTTTTGAAGTCAATCATTTTTCAGCCGCAATCTCTCTTCTTGAGTACTAGAAAATTGTTGAATCATTCAGTGAATCAAAACCATTGTGTTGACATAAATACTGGATTTGATTTGACACATGCTTCTAATATTTTGTCAACTGAACATCCTAATTTGTTTCCTATATTTACAATGTCAAGGATTATCTTTAATTCCCTAAGATTTCATATTAATGGTTTTTCAAGTAATCAAATGCAAAGGGAACAAATAGAGAATCAATAATCTTATGTGCTAACCCACCAATATGATCATAACACTGATTCTAACAACTATCACTCAATTAATTATTTTCCTATTATCATATCTGATGATATTTATTTTACGTTGATTGATTATATTAAACCCAATGATTTTTATGATTTATCATTTCACGCTTTAGGTGCTTGTCATATAGTTGGGGCACTTCAACTTTTGCTGATGGTTATGTTAGATCCTCACCATATTGAAAAGATTTCTAAATGAGATCAGAGCAAATTTCCCTCAGAAGATTCTCTTTGTGATTCGAATGTGTTAAATGAAAATTTATTTTCTCATGAATTTTAGGGTTTTGAAATTGATTGTTTTGAATATCAAAATCCAATCGCTAAATGGTTAGAGAAATCTTACTTGGAAAGCTCTGTTGTTAATAATAAGTTTTGATCTCTCTTGATGTTTGCGAAAATTGAAAACATGAATGGACGTGGTTTCACAAGAAGCCTTAAATGTTTGTATGATCGTCATTTCAATCACAAAGGTAAAGCTCGAGACTGGTTAAAACTAGTCAGTATGGCACATATTTTTTCTAATAAGCAATACCTCTAGTTCATTGTGCAAGCTTTCCAAGTTCTTATCTTTACTCTTGCACATTGCTTTATATGGTTTTTAATCACTTTTATCTTCGTGTTTGCAGGCTGGGAGAAATTATGATGGTTACATTGGAAATTCAATTACACTTAGCCCTAACCTTCTAGCCTGTGAGGTTAGGAGTAGGCCTAGGTGCATTTTAGATCTCTAGTTGCATTACATGACCCTACACTAGTTCTTGCATTTTGTTTGTTTTCTTTGTTTGTCTCCCATGCTACTTTTGAGTTAAGGTCTACTTGTACTCTGCTTTTGCTTTTGTTTTCCTGTTATGCCTTACCTTTTCTTTCTTGCCTTTGTTTAATAAGTCTCTGCATGAAAATTCTCTTGCTTGGCTCAAGAGATAGTGTGGAAAAAGTTTAAAAGGGAAATTGTGATGATGGACAATTCTTAGCTAATATATAATCCTATTCTTTGTCTTGGTTTACATTTCTTTAAAGTTAATTATTTTTGAGCCAAACATATGTTTCGTTCCACATGGAAATCTTTGACCAAACTATGAAGACTATATCTTTATTATTATCCTCATTATGACTCCACATTGCTTTGAATTATGTTTTGACCGTTGACTCAATTGAGTAGAGAAGGGAAAAGAGAAAAATTTAAATGAGCATATCAATGTTAGATATCTTTCAAATCCCTTAAGAAAGGAACAACCACTCTTGAAAATTAAATAAGCAGGATCCCTCTTCCACCTGTGCTACAAATGTTCAATAAATTCTTCAAGTATATATTTCAAATAAAATAAAGGGTGAAGAAGAGAAAGGCTTCTTATACAGAGAGGTGAACTAAGAAAAATTGTCGGGGTATTGAACAGGCCTATTGGAAATGAAATGATGTTTGTGATTCCTTGAGGTGACTCAACCAAGGTACTGACTAGTCTCGCTGACGACATAATAGTGGGGAATTTGCTTCAATATAATTATCAAGAGTTCGACATACTTATTATCCTTCTCCCCTATCAAAACAATTGAGGTGCGACTAGTCTTATGTTGAAGTGTTTGAAGCTGAGCAAGGAATAGAAGAGACTGTATCTTTATCTAGGATAAGTGGCAAAGCCGGGGTAATCTACATGGAGAAACAATACTTCCTAAAATTTTGAAACCTTTCACTTAAGGATACAACCTAAACAGAGAAGTTTGATTTCTACCAATGTATCACAAAGTGTTGACGCTGCGTCAAACACCCTCCAAAATTTTGCCTACTCTTGCATTTCAGAGCCTACTAAGGATCTTGTGATTTGTCATTCCATGGTCACTTCATGGTTAGTTGAAGTTTTGAGTCTTCTTCTCAGATTCTCATTGTTAAATTCACTTTCTCGCACTTGCTCAGTCCTTGATGAATTCATGAATTCACTTCTTTCTATGCAAGCTTAGATAGACACTGCGTAGTTCCTGAAAGTAAGGCTTGCGCAATGTCTAGGAATAATGCTTGTGAAATGCTCAATAGAATAAAATGTGAAACCTATGCTGATATTCAGTGCACACTCTCCATTGACAATATCCT
Organism: Pinus taeda; assembly: GCA_000404065.3. Classification (NCBI taxonomy): domain Eukaryota; kingdom Viridiplantae; phylum Streptophyta; class Pinopsida; order Pinales; family Pinaceae; genus Pinus; species Pinus taeda. The sequence continues at coordinate 100,585 of APFE030800456.1, forward strand.
TCTCTCTTTGGTTGCAATTGTATTACTATTCCTATGAGTTTTCTTAACTATTGCTTTTGCACACCTTGGTTTTTGCAAGTGTTTCTTTCACTTTTTTTAGCTTTTGCAAGTGTCATTTTCATGTTTTCTTACTATCGCAAGTGTCACTTTTGGTTGTTTTCACTCCAGCATGTGTCGCACTTTGGTGTATCACTAGAGATAGCTATAGTGCACTCTTATTCATTAGTTGATCTTGTGTATCATAAGAATATGTGCTAGACACTCTCTCACAAATTAGTGCACTTTCTAGCTGTAGTTGACACTTGTTTTCCAACTTATATTCTGAGTGTCGCAATGATACGTTTCAACTTCCACACTTAGAAATAAGTGTCACTTTTCCGTCGTGTCAAGGTACACATGATGATTTCCAGGACTATGCATCCTATCAGCTTGTGCTTGATGATATCATGTACACTGTGATCTTGTTTTGGAACTCGTTTATGTGTTTTTTCCTCGTTCCATTGGTCCCACACATAGCCATTTTCGGGCTCCCCCCTGTCCTCACACCTTTTCTATTCAGTGGATGATTACATGTCACATTTCTAGTCAACAATGGTCCATCTCTTTCCCTATGTAATTTCACACTACACCATCCATAGGGGAACATCTCTCACAAGCATTTACGTAATATTGAAACATAGTCTCTCTTAGTCTCTTCTTGTTTACCTTTGAAAAATGCACCTAAGAATTGATCTTCCTTGCCTCCCATTGAGTAGCGTGAGTTCATAGTGGATAGTGGAGCCACTCCTTAACCTCTGCAATGGTAAACTATTTACATCTTGACCCTTCCTATTAAGCATTGCACATTGTGCAGTTACACTTAGCAAGCATGCTGCCCTTACCTCTTACACTCGCTCACTGTGCCTAGAATGAATCTTGTCTTCCTCCTTAGCTCATGGTGTAGTTATAGTGGACATTGCAGCCTTTCCTGGATCACTACTGAAGAGAAATATGCACTTCCTTGATTTTTCTCCTGAGTCACAATGCATTGCATAGTTTTAGTCAGCAAGCCATCAACCCTTGTCTACTAGACTTGCCCACTTTGTAGAGCACCTACTTAGAATCCCTCTCTACTACACAGTGCACATTTCTAGTCAATAGTGAGACACCCATATACCACTGCAACTGAAAACTGCGCTAGGGTTTATTCAAAATTTACGATTGTAGACATAAGTATCTTCCCTAGACCCAGTGGCCTGGTCTAGAACAACAAAAAGAAAATATTATAAAGTTCCCCTTAGAGAAATTGGAGAATGGAAAGATGCTTACTTGTGATCCATTGCAAGATGTTCTCTCCTCTCGGCTTGTAAGCTCCAATCATAGCTCTAATTTCTATAACTAGAACCTGCACATACAATCAACACAAGACAAATATCTACGACATCTATGTAGCATTATCCAATCACTTTATTTAATGGATCAACATAGCATCAAAATATATGAATGTAAACATAACATAACACATATAGGAAAATGATATGCTCTTTGTATTAATATGAAAAGGAGAGAGTTTAAAACCGAAAATGGAAGTTAATCTTGTAGATATCTCCCCAAGTTGACTTATCCTTCCTTGTCACAAAGCACACCTTAATGTCACCCTAATGCATGGGAATGATAACTCTCTTAGGTTCAAAGCAAGAACATGAGGGTATATTAGTCTCCAAAAGCCAACCTTGATGTTGTAGATGGCTATAGATTTATAGGAGAGTGTGGTAGTTTAGGAATTCTTATCCATTTACCAATCTAGGCTTGAGATTCACTCTTGATGGGAGGATGAGCTACAGGGATAAGAGGTGAAATATCCAAGGTAGGAAAATGTATGATTCAAATTTCTTATCCAAGGTAAATAGGTGTAACAAATCCTGGAATATTCTAGAAGAGGAAGCTTCAATATTCTTTTTTATTTTTATTGAATTTCTAGAATCAACACACCCCCAACAAGGGACGACTTGTTGTTGATCAACAATGGTGTAGAACTGAGCAACTTGCTACTAAACATAGGTCCCTAAAGGGAAAGGGTGCACTAGGCCTTAAAAGCACTGAAATGAAGCAGTCAGACCCAAAAACTCAGGGATTTGGAAGAGTGATGATTAGGGCTTTGTGTAGGGATGATGACAAGGTGTTCATGGATGTTGATTGATCCGGTTTGTAGTCCCATTGACCAGATGCGACAAAATGGCCTATAATAGATTTCCCCCTATAGCGAAAAATCTAAAACAATGGCTGACGATTGAAGTTCTTTACCTTATGAAAAGTTCAAATCAAGAGCAACTGGTTAGATCATAATATGTTACAACACATTTTCATCATGATATATCTGCTGAGGGAGGCATACCCATGCTCAACACATAAGCTAACATTACATGTTCAATGATCAAGAAGTCGTGCCCACAAATGATGAAGTGTGGATCCATGATTGGATGAATGCCTATATTATCATAACCATCATGTTTTATAATCTTACATTAATCCTGAAATTGCAACCCGAATGGATGAAACTAGATCCAGGGTCTTCTATCTCGTTCACTCGTACATCCAATGCACAAGTCTAACCATACAAATAAATGAGTTGAAGTCGAACATGGTAGAAACCATCTTATTACTGACCAATGATGTAAGCCATTAATAGATTCAAGAGAAACCATTGATGATGTTAATGGTTCTCAAGGTACAAAAATACAATCTGAATGGTATGGATGAATGAGTTAAAGTTGAACACGACACATAATATGTCGATCATAGGCCAAAGGTGTAAACCTTTTGTTGAGAGCGAGGAAAATTGCCATTGATGTATGCAAGCCCCAAGGTACTAAAGGAAGAGTTTCTAAGTCAAATTTCTGGATAATGAGCTGATGTTGATAGGAAGCGACCCATCGCAGGAAGGCCTTGATGTATCTCCCATCAATGACATGAAACAAGTATTATGATTTGAGACAGAATGACATTTATTTGAAGTTGGTTCAGGAACGACATACATGGAATGAAGGCTTAAGAGTATCGTAGCAGATATCCACTGAATGTCTTCTCTTGAACACATCAGTGACATCGAATGGAGTTAGAAACATTGAGCCAAAACCGAAAACATAGGCTTTGAAATGGTGTGATGAACCAAAAGACAAGCATATTTACCAACACAAAAACCACAAAGATGAAGTGGAAGAGTGTCATGTTCAAGAGCGACTTGTTTCCATAAATAGGTGCAGAATCCCATTTCCCAAATTTCCCCAACCATTTCTGGTCAGTACCTCTTTATTTTTTAAAAAGCTCGAGGAGGATAACATATGCTTTCTCTATAATTTCTTCCTTCAAATGAATCCCTTTGAGTATCTTTAACGAACCTTGAGAAGGAGTGGTTCAGTCGAGTCATGTTTGATGAGTCCATCATGTTTTGATGTTTTTATGAGTCTAGAGAAGGTTTAACTCAACATATTTTTCATGTTTAGAGAGTTTGAAAAAGAGGTGAAAAAGAAAAATCCAAAGGTTACTTTTCGTAAATAGTCCCTTGAGTCTAAAAAGGCAGAAAATGATACTCAAAAGAACCTCTTATCCATGTTCGACTAAGGTATTTCTTTTTCATAAATAGGTTATCGCAATCCACAAAAGGGTTAAAATTATATTGAGTAGACACCTTTTCATTTACTTTAACGAGTTCGAAAAGACAAGTGCTTGACAATATTTTCATCTTTTGGGAGTCTGAAAAGAGCTGAAAGAGGATTCTAGGGGGTTCATTTTTGATAGGTTTACAGAGCCTGAAAAAGTGATAAAAGTATGCTCTTTAGTCAAAATGACCTGTTTTAATTCAAACATCATCAAATCTGTTAAACATCTGTCATCTTGCTCAAAACACCACCAAAATATTAAAATACCTGTTTCATGATAAAACTAAATCATATTTATGTCAAAACATTATAAAATTAATGAAATAATGATGAAAATGACCATAAAATAAGCAAAAGGTAACTCATTTTTACCATTTCACATTTTACCTCTTGGAGAGTGAGTTCTGAGTGTTTTAGCTCCCAATCTTCTACAGATGATTGTGACCACTCTAGTGGATCATTTCAAGTGTCGTCAATTCCAGGCAAGAGTTATAACCTTCCTCTTTCCTTCCATGGTTCCATTTTGTGATTTCATGCATTTTTTTTTTAGTTCTTTTGAGTTTTTGAGAGCTTTAATTCTTCGCCCTAGGTCTAACACACCCCTAGAAGGTCAAATGGTGCATTGAACAAGAGAAAAATCTACTAGGGAGAGTGCTGCAACATATTTTCTTCCCTTAGGAGGGTGCGTTGAGTGCAATTCCCAATCTTGTTTTGCTTCTTTACCTAAAAATTTCCCTAGTTTTTTGCATGAAATTTGTCCTATTGATCCTCCTTGTGATGTTTTAGGAACAATATTTGACTACAGCTAATGATCCTACCATAATCTAGGCTCTAAGAGATTGTGGACTCTTAAAATTCTTTTGGCTTCTTAGTATGAGGCAAGAGATGGAATTATTGAGGTATCTTGTCCATGCATGGGATGTTCAATCACATGCATTCAGACTTGGTGCACATATGCTAGAAATACAGGTAGAGTATATATAATTCTTGACTGGTCTATCAAGGTGAGGTTCCCCCATCTCTTTATCTCGTTCAAGGAATGGTGGAGAGACAATCAAGGATTACATCAGTGCACATTGTCGACCGAGATCCCTACCAATTAAGGATGGAAAAATTGACATAAAATATGTGGTCCATTTGCCTTGAAGAAGGATCTTGTTTTTCATCACTAGATTGGCTGGTAATGTGACTCTACATATTGCAAACAAGTCCAATATGCAGTGTGCTCTAGAATTTTAGGGGGCGAATTTTTTTAACTAGAGTGATGGAGTACAGGTAAACATGAAGGAACAAATGACCAAGGAAAAATATGAATGGTTAAAGAAATTCAGCTATGGTTCAATATTGGTTTCTTTTTCTTTAAAGCAGATTCCATTTCTTAGGCCACAACATATATCGCTTGAGCCCACAGATCCGAGAGTCCCATGGATGAGGAGATGGGTGAATATCATGTATAGACATGTAGGTTTGTCATCGATGAGATTAACACTTGTCTTCTTGAGATGGCTGCACATGCATCTAATTATGATAGAAGACTATCCATATGCAGGGATGGATTTTTGTAGAGACTCGGAGCTCGTGCTTCCTGATGGTGAGCGATGGGGTTCCATAGGTAAAACATTTTGACATTTTTTGAATTTTTAAGTTTTACAATTTTTTTTTGTGATTTTTGATGTATCTGAGACTAAAATATTGATTTATAAACATGCATATATTGGACCCGTTCGACTTGTGGGATCTCATTATCTTCATCATGCAGGAGACCTACAATAGGCATCAACAATATTACAAGTGGTTGTAGCAAGACAAGAGGTACTACAGGATCTCAATGTGGTCAAGACCCTTATAGAGATTGAGTGTCATATGGAGGGATTTACCCATGGAATAACTGAGATTAGGGTCTACGAGCTTCCTATGAGACTGCAATGATATACTATTAGCTTGCTTTGACATATTAGTTAGCTAATGTGCAGGATGGCTCGCAGAGTGGCGTGCTACCATGAGTACTATGATTAGTCTACTAGGAGGATTATAACCATATTTTGACTGCATGTATATTTTAGGCCATGTGGCCACATGTGTCTCTGGCATAATTTTTGTAAAACAAAACTTTGATATATATATATATAGATAGTGTTTCTTATGGTTCATTTATCTTTTTCAATGTATGTGATGTGTATTGAAATTAATTTACATGTGTCGCAAATGTCTATCTAAAACATGATTAGCCAATGCATATGTCAATGCGTTTAGATTTCTAGAAATATGTTGATATTGGATGAAACCAACATATCATTCCAGAAGGTGAACCTTCCTGAACATGCAAAACATAGTTGGACTTCTAACTGAATAAAAAATAGTCAATTGTAGTACTACAAGTTGTGAGTCGAGTCTGACAACTATATGGAGGATAACATGGGAAATAACATAAGACAAAAGTTCGATTTCTATGCTATACTCAATGACGTTATTTGTAGAGCGGCCGATACAAATCCCTTGTAAACTCACGAACTCACCATTCAGAGCATAAATAGCCCAAGCTGCAGAAGAGAGGTTATGAGTACTATGACTAGCACCATTAGCATAACCAACATATGGTTCGAGGGATGCCAACATATGCAACCAAATGTAAACAGGATTAATAGAAACCTAAGAAAATCTGAAGGGAAAACACTGCAAACACACTTAATCACACCTATACACATCATGTACACAATGTACTACGTGAAAACCTCAAGAATATTATTTCTTAAGGTACAACCCATTCCTAGGCCGTGCCAAGGGAACTCCATCAAAATCAACTAGCTCATAGTCCCCTTTAGCAAGAACACGTTTGAAAATGTATGGACCCAACCACATTGGCTTGAACTTCCCTGATTTTAATTTATCATACTCTTGGTCGTATAACAAAACAAGGTCTCTTGCCGAGAAGAAATGTTGCTTGACACTCTTTTCATATTGTGCCTTGATATGTTTCTTATGGGCTTAATTAGCCATGGAGACATCATGCTAGGTTTCATCTAAGTGCATCAAATGTAAGAGACGTTCCTCTTCCACAAAAGTGGTAGGGAGGAGTTTGAAAACAAGTTTGAGGGATGGAATTTCACATTCAATCGAAAGGATTTCTTCTAGACCATAAACCAATTGGAATGGTGTGAACTCGATACCAGTCCTAATAGAGGTTTGGAACGCCTATCATATGGAGCCCTATCATATGTTGAAGCATCATTTTGAGAACTTTATTGATTTCCCCAACTTTCCCATTCGCCTGAGGGTAGTAGGGAGTGGAACTTTCATGGGAAAGTCCCACTTTAGTAGTTAGTTTGGACATCATGTGATTGCGAAAATGATTTCTATAGTCCATGACTATAGCCTGTGGAACACAAAACCATGCAATGACATGGTTGAAGAAAAATAGAGTAGTTGTTTCGTCGATATTATTGTATGTAGGCATCTCCTCGACCCACTTGGTAAAATAGTCAACCGCTATGATGATATAGCCAGGCCCTCTGGATGAGTGAGAGTTTCAGGTAATAAAATCAATGCCCTATTTCATAAAAGGACCAACAACGATAACAAGATGCAAAGGAGTGGGCAGAGCACGAGTCTTACGATTGTATATCTAACATGCATGATCCTTTTCGACGATGATGATGCAGTGATGAAATATGGTGGGCCAAAAGTAACCAACACGAGGAATATTCTGTGTAATGGCATATTCAGGAAAATGATCGCCACATACCCTAGAATGAAATTCATTTAATACTTTCTTAGCCTCCTCATAGGTGAGGCACCTTTGAAAAATCGTATCAATACCACAGCGATAAAGGGTGTCATTGATTATAATGTAATGCTTGGCTTGATATCAGATACGTCACTGATCAGAGTGAGAGGTATAAGACTAGATAGTTTAGGTCTGCAGATATATGATAATGTCTCCATTCCATGGGTTAGATGATGAGACCAAAAAACAATGACTCATCCAGAATAGAATCACCAGACGTTGGTTCATTTTCAGTAGCGGGAAGGTCGCAAATTAACTCAACGAAAACTAAAGATTTCTTTGACTTGTATTTGATAAATTCCAAATAGAACTCTTATAAAATGATAATCCACTTAAAGTATGTGATGGTGAAATCTCTGGATAGCCTAGACAGCTACCAAAGCCAACTTTTCGACATGAGTATACTTGATGTTATGAAACCAGCTCAAGAAAAAGATAGAAAAGATAGATCAACACCTTAAAATTCAGCCTCTTCGAGGGGGAAACCTCCTTTACATTACATAAATGAACAATTCTTGGATGATATAAATGACCCAACCTCCTTTCTATATATAGGAGTCTAAGGAGTCACAATATAACCCAGCCGACCTAAAAATAATAATATAAAACCACAAAAATAACAATAGAGGGATTCTATGGGGCACAGTAATAACAATATGGGGATAATAGGGGCACACCAATATTAATAAGGGGTACAATTACAATAGTAATGGTCTAACCACTAGTATTATAGGGACCCAACATGCCCCTCCTTCAAAAAAGTGTTGTCCTCAACGCTTGCGTAGTTCTGGATACTTCTGTATAAAATTCTCATCCTCCCATGTGGAATCTTCAGCAGATAAGTTCTTCCGCTTGATAAGATACTTCGAAATTGATCAATTTCGTAGCTGTCGAGTTCTTGTTTTTGTGTCTACTTCCAGTTCCAATATAAGTTTTCCTTCCTCGTTAAGTTTTCACAATATTGTTTGAACTGGGAGCTTGTCACCTATAACCTTCTTTAAACATGAAACATGGAAAACTGGGTGCAATCAAGAAGCTGCAGGAAGCTCCA
>APFE030800457.1:35618-54667 GCA_000404065.3 Pinus taeda
CCCAGAGATAAACATGTTTTTAAGTGACTTTCTCTCTTTTTGAAGTTTTGACATGAAGAGCAGAGGTATGGGGCTTTGACAAGGAGGACAATATGGCTATTGATGGGGCCATATAAACTGCAGATAGTCATGGTGACAAATTTCATTGTAACAGGTTCACCCGAAGGGTGAAAATTATACAACAAACCTATGCTATCCTCCTCAAGCTTGATAAAAATAAAGAGGTATTGGTCAAAAACGACTGGGGAAAATTGGAAAGGGGAAAACACTTTATGGTAGCAAGTCGCTCTTGAACATGACACTTTCACTTCATCTCCATGACTATTTGGGTTAGGTATCTGTTTGACGGTTATCATACTCATGGTCTATCACACCATCTATCACTTTTCTTTTGGGTTAATGCTGCCAATTCATTCAGGCTATTTGGGTTGGGTTATCTACTTGATGGTTGTCATACCTATAGTCTATCACACCATCCATTATTTAGGTTTCGGGTCAATGCTACCAATTCATCTTAGTGTCACCGACATGTTCAAGAGAAGTCATTCAGCTCAAACTTCATCCTTTGAAATACTATAAACCTTCATTTTCATGACCGCCATTCCTGAACTTTCTGTCGTCAGTCGTTTTTCATCTCCAAAATCATTTACCTCGTTTCGTGTCATTGATGTGGGATACATCAAGTTCCTCCTGCGATGAGTCGCTTCTTGTCAACATCAGCACATAATCCAAGAAGTTGATTTAGAAACACCCCTTCAGTTCCTTGAGGCTTGCATACATCAATGGCAGATTTCTCGCTTCCAGCGATAGGTTGACATCACTAGCCTTCAACCGAAAGACTTTGTATGGTGTTCGACATCAAATCATTTATTCACACCATGCGAAATGTACTATAGTACCTTGAGGGTCATCATCATTATCGGTGATTCCTCTCGCATTTGTTAACGGCTTACATCATTGGCTGGTAATCAGATGATGTCTTCCCATGTTCGACTTCAAATCATCTATTCACATGGTTAGACTTGTACTTAAGCGAAAGATTGAACGAGATTGAAGACCTTAGATCTAGTTTCATCCATCCGGACTGCGATAATTTCAGGAGTACTAAATCAAATGTACAATGTCCTTACATTCATGGTCATCCATTCATGGTCATCCATTCATGGATCTATATCTATAGACGACTATATTTTTACAAATAATGAAAGTTTATCAGCTAAGCATGGGTATTCCTTCCCCCAACAAGTTCATGAGAAAAAATCAAATTATCATGATATATGTATTGTAATTGATGCAGGTTACCTTCTGCTTCGAAACCTCCTTTCCACATGATAAAGCATTTCACTTGACATACATATTTATGACTTCATGCTTTAGGGGGCAACTGTTAGATCAGTACTATTAGGGCCCATCAAACCCTAATTCAGTTGTTACATGCCCTAAAGAAGTCAACCATCAAAATGCCTAGCTTCCCAAGAATTTCCATGACTGAAATCATAAAAAAACTACCTCTAAGAAGATCAATGTAGGCAGGCCTTCATTAGGGTGCAATGTAGTGCAGTCTAGTACACTGCTAGGGTGTTATACAATGCACTTAGGCCCTCTTTGGCCTGCGCTGGGCGAATTTGAGCAAAATTGCATTAGGGTTTGGGAATATTCTTATCCATTGGATGCATCAAGAATTTTCCCAAGTTTATATACTCCTTTGAGCTCAAATTTGGATGAGGTAGGGAGTTAAGGAACATCAATCCCTTTATCCCTTATGTTAGTTCCAGCCTTTGCAACCTGTCACCAGAGATCAAAATGGGCTCTTACTATGTCTGGTTTTCAGAGATGTATTGCACACGAGTTTCAGTGAAAATCATACCCTAAGTATGTCCATCAGAAGCAACTCAGAAAAATATTTTCAATGGTATATCACACTCCCATAACCGGTTTCTAGATCAAAAGATATGATCGAAATGAATGATTGATTCTTGGTTATGCATTTTTTGAGGTCAGCTGCTACACACAGGGACAAGTTTACTACAAAATAGTTTGGACAGGAATTTTACAAAAGTGAAAGAGATGTTTTTCCATCACATACCAAATAAAAAAAACGTCCTTCATTTTATAGATAGGTGTTACTATGTGGGAGATATGCAGTGATATTTGAAGCCTACATTAAAACAAAACAAATTTTGCATTTGTTTTAGTATTTTAGCCATTATAGTGTGGCACCATTTAACAACAGATGGAAAGTAACTTTGAGAAACCCAAAGAGGTTTTTGTCAACCATGAGCCATATAAAAAAACCTCTTTCATTTTATTCCCAGGTGTCCTGAGTTGGAATATTTGACTAGATCTTTATAGGCTATTTTTATAGTTTTAAATATTTAGTGATTTTATATTTTAGAGATTATTGTGTGACACAGATTCCAAGCAACTGGAAACGAATTTCCAAATTTTGAGAGAGTTTTTTCTCACACATGACCTTATCTACAAAAACCTCTTTCAGTTTTGTAATAGGTTTTCTGGTTCAAGAGATACGAGTTCATCTTTGAGACCTATTTTTAGAAATTCAATACAAAATTAATGTAACTGATTCTATCTTCAGAGCGATGGTTGAGCTCAACTCCCTTAGTACGGGTATGAGCTAATTGTATATATTTGATTAATTTCATAATGTAATTGTTGGATTCTTGTAGTAGAGGGAGGCTGCATTGGACTGTGTAAAGTTTTCTTTGAATATTATTTTAATGAGGCCTTTTCTGCTCTTTAAATTTCGAATTCATTACGGTGTTTAATGTGCAATATGTTTTTCTTGTAAATTCATTTCCATGCTTTGTTTTTTATGCTAATTTGGTTATATCATTCTCTAAGGGAAGTGTTAGGAATCCATCCATGCATGATGCTCCTTTCACAATGATTATGTTGTTTGATGTAGTGGTTATTTTTGCAAAATTCATCCTCTGTTAGATGCTCTGTTGAGTAACCCTGTGTTTCTTTTTCTTCGAACGTTGCCACTATAGATCATCCCTTGATTGATGTTTGAAAGGCAGCAGTATTTTCCCTCTTTTCTTCTCTCATTATATCTTTAATCTGATTATACATTGCAGTTATTTTTCCCCAAGTTTGCCGGCAGAAACTAGCCCCAAATCCATACCCCAATAGTCCCTTCTCTTGTTGTTTTCAACCCACAATTTTCAACCAAATACTTATTCTTCATAGCTAGCCTAAGATTCAGTTATCGCAGCCACATTTTTTTGGCAAAGAGAGAGCCCTCTCTGGTCTGGTAGGGCTAGATGCCAGATCAAAAGCTTGGTCTATGGTTACCTCAGAATTGCCTCTTCTCAGCCTTGAGATTCATTATGAGTGCTAACATATTGGCGCCGTTGTCGGGGACGAGGTGACAAATCTTCTCCGGGAAAGATCGTTCAAGTTGCAGATCTGGTTGCTGATGGTGGACAATAGTCAGACACATATGAAGGCTGGAACATCCACCTAGCGACTCCACTGTTCGAAATCCCGAGTTTCAAAGTATTGATAGTGGTCCACTGGCTAAATGAATGACTCAGATGTTGTTTCTATTTGTTCAAGGTATTCATGTATCGATTTTTCTAATCTTCTTGGTTTTCCTAATTAATTATTGAAGGATGCATATATTTTGAGCAATGGCCCTAAATTCAGTGTGGAAGATCTAACTTTGACTTTTGAACATATAGAAAATTTTAAAACATTTGTGAAAATTCTTAGAGTAAAAAAGGAAGATGTCTTCATCAGATTGTTCTTTGATTCGTTTCAAGGCAAATGTAGAAGATGGATTAAAGGTTTTCCTATCAGATCTATTAAGTCATTTGCATATTTTTGGCATATATTTCTTGAAACATGGATGGAGAAAGAGGAAGAATTCAAAATAGAGGTGCCCTCTATTCAAGGCTTTAGAGAATGTGAAGATATGTGCACAGATGATGAGGTAGATGCGAATTTTGCTTCATCTCTTTCTTCTTATCTGAAATCCTGTCGATGTAGCCATGAAGTTAAGCTCAATTTTTTGCAAGAGTTTTCCATCAAAATTGAAGAAGATCTAATTGAATTGGAGACCCAAATATAGTCCCAGGATCTGGACTATCAAGTCCCATTCTTTGGGGACCTTTTCCAGCAGAAGGAAGGAGAGGTAAGGTTTCCCTTGGATGTTTGCTTTAATAATTTGCAGTCGGAAGCATGTATTGAGGAGTTAGGGCAGCAAACAGACTTTGGTTTCTTCGATCCTATTGTAGCATACATGGAAAAAAATTTCAGATTGAATGATAAACCAGAATGTCTTTTACACAACCAAACTCATTTTATGCATGTATGGTTGTTAGCATTTCCAGTTGTGTCCTGGTTCAAGCACTTCGAAGCAGTATCCTTCTCACAATTACTTGATTGGTTGATATGGCATTTCAACATCACTTGATCTATTGATTTTTCTGCAAAGTAGGGTAGATTTGTACATAAATAAGCTGCCTGAGGCAGCATTTCAGTTTTCGGTATTTGTTTATGTACATATTATAGTATGTATATGTTTTTGGTTGGCATAAGTTGTTCAGGTTTGCATTTGTTTGCAACCATATTTTCCCAATGGATGAGGCACTTGGTCTACAATGTTCTTGATGCCTCCAAGGAGCTGCCATCCCCAATAAGGCCAATGTTAGTTCCAGCCTTCACAGTCTGTCACCAGGGATCAAAATGGGCTCTTACTATGTCTGGTTTTCAGAGATGTTTTGCACATGAGTTTTAGTGCAAATCATACCCTAAGTATGTCCATTAGAAGTAGCTTAGAAAAATATTTCCAATGGTATATCACACTCCCATAACCGGTTTCTGGATCAGAAGATATGATCGAAATGACTGATTGATTCTTGGTTATGCATGTTTTGAGGTCAGTTGCTGCACACAGGGACAAGTTTACTACAAAATCAGTTTGGACAAGAATTTTACAAAAGTGAAAGAGGTTTTTGTACATCACATACCAAATAACAAAAAAATCCTTCAGTTTATGCACAGGTGTTACTATGTGGGAGATATGTAGTGATATTTGAACCCTACATTAAAACAAAACAAATTTTGCATTTTTTTTTACTGTTTTAGCCATGGAAAATTTTAGGGGCTAATGTTCGCCCAGTGGGCTAATTTTCCATGATTTTTCCAAAAAATGATTCGCCAATTTACAATTTTTATAAAAGATGATTCGCCCAAATTTTAGAATATAAAATTATTTTACCTTAAAAATCGCCAACATTATATAGTGGCTATATGATAAATCATTATAAATTTGAATAATTTTACAAATATATCATTGAAAAATTTATAGTTTGCATATTAGGGATTAGTGAGATTCGCCAATGTTTCTAAACTTCAAGAAAATTTTCCATCCTTAAAATTTTCCTTGGTTTTAGCCATTATAGTGCGGCACCATTTTACAACAGATGGAAAGTAATTTTGAGAAACCCAAAGAGGTTTTTTTCAAACACGAGCCATATAACAAAAATCTCTTTCAGTTTATTCCCAAGTGTCCTAAGTTGGAATATTTGACTAGATATTTACAGGCTATTTTTACAGTTTTAAATATTTAGTGATTTTATGTTTTAGAGATTATTGTGTGACACGGATTCCGAGCAACTGGAAACTAATTTCTAAAATTTGAGAGAGGTTTTTCTAACACATGACCTTATATACAAAAACATCTTTCAATTTTGTAACAAGTGTTATGGTTCAAGAGATACGAGTTCATATTTGAGCCCTATTTTCAGAAATTCGGTCCAAAATTAATGTAACTGATTCTATCTTGAGAGAGATGGTTGAGCTCAACTCCCTTAGTACATGGATGAGCTAATTGTATATATTTGATGAATTTCATAATGTAATGGTTGGATTCTTGTAGTAGAGGGAGACTGCATTGGACTGTGTAAAATTTTCTTTGAATATTATTTTAATGAATCTTTTTCTACTCTTTAAATTTAGGATTCATCACGGTGTTTAATGCACAACATGTTTTTATTGTAAATTCATTTCCATGCTTTGTTGTTTCTACTAATTTGGTTATAGAATTCTCTAAGGGAAGTTTTAGGAATCCATCCATGCACAATTCTCCTTTCACAATGATTATGTTGTTTGATGTAGTGGTTATCTTTGCAGAATTCATCCTTTGTTAGATGCTCTGTTGAGTAACCCTGTGTTTCTTTTTCTTCTAATGCTACCACTGTAGATCCATCCCTTGATTGATGCTTGCAGGGCAGTGGTCTTTTCCCTCTTTTCTTCTCTCATTATATTTTTAATCTGGTTTTACATTGTGCTTACTTTGACCCAAGTTTGCCGAGAAAAACTAGCCCCAAATCCATAGCCCAATAGTCCCTTCTCTTGTTGTTTTCAACCTACAATTTTCAACCAAATTCTTATTCTTCATAGCTAGTCTAAGATTCAGTTATCACAGCCACGTTTTGTTGGCAAAGAGAGAGCCCTCTCTGGTCTGGCAGCGCTAGATGCCAGATCAAAAGCTTGGTCTGTGGTTACCTCGGAATTGCCTCTTCTCAGCCTTGAGGTTCATTCTGAGTGCTAACACCTTCCTCCATGGAACTAAATACTAAGTTTGGGAGGGAATTCATTATCACCATTTATGGCATAACTTCCTTCATTCACCTATGAAAAAACAACTCATCTAAGTGATCAAGGGCTAGAAATCATTGAATTATAGGGAGATGTTGTTAGTATGATATTTGAGTTGCTTTCAAGTATTGTAATGATGTCAAAATGTCTTGCTTGTTATGAGGAGAGGATGGGATTGAATTGGAGGAGTGACGCTGAATCAAGCAAATTGGGTTGTAACTCTTCCTTTTGCTAATAAAGTGTTCAAATATTTTTCCATATGCTTGTGTTATTCATTGATGCTTTCATATGTGTACTATGTACTTGATTCCATGCTACATTTAATCAATAGATTATTATCATATTATTTGATCGGTTCTTGTCTTCTGTATGTGTGTAGGTACTCTTCAAGATGATTAAGTATGGAAAGGAGTGACATAATTGGTCAAAAGAGATAAGGAGTAAGCGAAAGCTATAGGTAGGCTTCTTTACCTCTTTTTTAATCTATTGGTCATAGAAAAAGTAGAGAATACTTTGCACTGTTGTTCTAGACTTAGCTACTAGTCTAGGGGTTTAAGTGTTTATCCGTAGACACTAAAACTTCCCAAAACATAATAGGAGGATTTATCACTGAGTTTGTGGTAGACACGACCATTAGCTACAACAAGGCGGAGCGAAGTTTCCTCAAGGGGCCGCGAGGTAAGTATATTAAATCTTTGAACACTTGGATTAAGATGCTATTGTGTGAAAAGCGAGTTATGCCAATTAATGTTTGGAACTACACGAAGTGGGAAGATCTATAGAAGTGGAGGTAGTGAATAATTAGAAACTAATCCCTTAATTTCACCCTCGTGGGAGAGCTAGGAAGAGCTCGCGAAGGTTTCTCTAAGAAGCGCAATCAATTTGATAAGGCAGCGAATTCTGCGTTTACCACCTCCACCCACACCGTCACCTATCTCGCCCACCTCACCTCCATCTCCACCCACCCCACCTCCGCCACCACCACAATTTAGTATGGCGAGTGTGATCAAACTACCGGTATTCAGAGGAGTGGGGAATGAATATCTGGACCAATTCTGGTTCATGGTAAGCACAGTGTGGGAAGCACAAGGCGTCATGGATGACAATATTAAGAAGGCTACATTGGTGAGCGCATTACAGGATTGCGCATTAACATGGTATATCAAGCATTCTAATGACCACCCAAACACAGGAATCACAGAAATCCAGGTTGTTTTGAACAGGGAATTTAGTAGGCCAAAGTCAGAAACACAATCAGTCATCGAGTTTAAGGAAATCGCGATGCTCCCAGGCAAGACCCCCTGGGATTTGTACCAAAGGCTAAAGGGTATGATTCACGAAGCCAACATGACGTTGACAGATGTACAACATCGCGCATGGTTTGTAGCATCACTGACACCACACTTAAGGACGACACTATCACATCAAAAGCTTTCCACCCAAGATGAAGCTTTGGAGATGGCAATGAGATTACATGAAACCCCTATACAAGACCCTGGGTTGGGAGTCCAACAAATTCACGCGCAATTGTAGAATCTCTGTCTAGAAATGCAAAGTTTGAAATAGGACAGGACACCTTGACTGGAGGTGCGCAACGAGGTATGGTGCATAAAATGCAAAGGCCAAGGGCACAACAAGGACCATTGTCTATTGTTCGCAAACTACTTGGAAAGAGGAGAGCTGATTCCATTAAGACCTGAGGCACATGCAGGGCCGAGCACAGTGTTGAGCCATGGAAAAGGTATGAAGTTGCCATTTGTTTTTTTATCTTTTTTCTTTAATCATAACTCCTTTATATTCTAAAATGGTACTATATCAAAGAATTATAGTAGAATTAAGGAGAATTGTGATTGTTACAAATTAATGAATCATTTTCTTTTCTTATATACAGAAAATAGAAGAAATTGAAAGCCACCATTCGGGAGGAAAAGACAAAGCAGAAGTAACTATTGTCCCTTCGCCAAGAAGCCATATCCAGAGAAGAAGATCGAGATCGGAGTGCACAGCCAAGGAAAAGAAAGGGAAAGCGCAGCATCAGTGCAAGAAGACAAAAAGATAACTGCAAATAAAAGATAGAGCGAATCCCTTAGGATCCTTTGATCCTGAGGGATTGCTACTTAAAAGCTCATCTATATTCTTGTTTTGTCCACCTGGATGTTATAAAAAGACAATGCTTGTATAAATCAGGGAGCATGTATTATCATTTTGCAGAACTTATTGTTGTATTGCTACTTTGATCATTGACTCTCGTTAATCAAAACAGAGTACATTTGCTTGTAAACATTTTCACATGATTAATATATAAGTCGGTTGTTGTTCCATTCCTTCATACTGAAGTAGTCCGGTGGTGCTTCACTAGTGGCTAAGGGCCCAGCCCTGGTGGATCCACTTGCTATTTGTACCATTACTTTACAATTCCAGTCATGTGATGGTTTGATTTACCTTTCATTTCCTTGAATCGCATTGCTCTATAGTTTCCTGTTTTTACAGTTTACTGTTCTAACATTTTATGGAATCGTTTTATTGCATAAGTTGTGATTGAATCGCATTGTTGTTCCTTTCCATCATAACAAGATTATTATCCTTTACAACTTATATTGTTATTCATTTCAATTATAAAGCCTCGTCGTTCATTATCGATTGTTGTTCATTTCCATTAAAATAGCTTTGTTGTTCATTTGGATTAAGATAGCTTTGCTGTTAATTTTGACTAAGATAGCTTTTTTGTTCATTTTGATTAAGATAGATCTA
The DNA here is from genome assembly GCA_000404065.3 of Pinus taeda. Taxonomy (NCBI): domain Eukaryota; kingdom Viridiplantae; phylum Streptophyta; class Pinopsida; order Pinales; family Pinaceae; genus Pinus; species Pinus taeda. Next base: position 44,997 of record APFE030800457.1, read on the forward strand.
CTGTCCATTTCTATTCAAATAGCTTTGTTTTTCATTTCTTTCTTGCAAATATATGGTTATGCTTTTAAGTGTTATTACAGTGAGCGTATTTTCCATTTTCTCTAGCAGCATTATTGAGTTAATTTAGTTCTCATTTCCAATTAGTTACTTTAGTGTGGAGTGTAAGATCAACAACTGTAAAGGACATTGGCTATTACTATCTAAGTTCTTAGATTGAGGATCTTGTTTATGGTTAATTTCATTTACATCAGTTGACAGAGGAAAGAGTTACTACTACTGCATCCTTGACTAATGATTGTTGTAGTTTTCTGAGTGAATGATTTAGTTTCAGAGAATTAAGTTTCTTGTAATTGCAATTAGATTTATTTCAAGCATCTATTTACTCTTGTATTTGAAACACTATACTACAAAACATTACTCTTGGAATAAATTGCCCACCTTAGACTAAGTACACTCTTGAAATAAAAAATCATACCTGGATTGATAATTAATGTAAGATAAATAGGAGTTAAAAAGACACCTCTTTATCGCTCAACATTTTGGCGCCGTTTCCAGGGAGAGTGTAGCCATTTATTTTCTTTCAGAGAGTAATGTGATGAGTGTCTACTAGGAGAGAATTGGGTATTAAAAATGGAAGGTAAGAACCTACGTACAGAGCATGTAATAGCCCTGCTCCCCCGCCCGCTTTCTGGCAGATTTGTTAATTCTTTTTTTTGTTTGGTAGAAATAAACATTTTCATTGTGTGCATGACTAAGCAGAAAAAACCTGAAAAGAATCCAAAACCATTACCCAAACGTGACAAAGCTAAGGGACCTGTGACCCTTGTTCGATCTACCTTTATAGACGATATCATTAAGAAAGTTAAATCTCAGCCATTAGTAGGCCCTAGGAAAATTGCTTCTAGACAACCTACTAGCTCCCTTCGGGCCACAAAATCACGATTTGTAGCCTTTACTGAGGTGCATAGCCAAACAAAAGAGACTGAGCAAGATTTTCAAGAAACTGAGAATTCTCGCCTAATTTCTTTACAAGAAGGGAACTCTAGTAACCTCTATGAAGGAGGAGGAGAAACATGGGAAATAGACGAACCAATATCCCCTCTTGGAATAGTTCAAACACTAAGCAACCCAGATAAGGAAAGTGTTGTCAAGATCATCCAAAACAAAGCTGAAGAACCAAAATCCCCCCAGATAATAGTTCAGCAAGGAACACTCATTATCCCAGACCAAGGAAATGCTGTGAAGGTCATCCCTACTCCTTCTAGTTAGCCTAAGAATAACTCCCTAGAAATCCCATAAGGATATTGGCACATATTTCATCAAATGGCCCAGAACCGGCAAACACCTCAAACTTCCACACTGCAATATCCCATTGTGGACACTGCAGTTAATGCACCTATGAAGGCCATTCCTCTCCAGCATATTCCTACATTCCACGGCTTAACATCTGAAGATCCAGATTCATTTCTGTTTGAATTCGATGTATTATGCCGAGGGTATGACTATACCACTCATCCCCAAAAGCTAAGACTATTTCCCTCCACATTAAAAGGAGCAGCTTTACGATGGTTTATGGGGTTAGGTGGAGGTGTTATAAATGACTGGGATCAGATGAAAGGTGCTTTTCTAAAGAAATATCAGGATTATTGTAGGTCTAGAGAATTAAAGGATTAAATATTTCAAATGTCAGCAAGACCTAATGAAACATTGGAGGAATATGTAGAACATTTTCAATACAACCTCTAGAGATCACCTTATGCATCTTTACCCTTACCTAATAATGTGTTAAAAACTACATTAATTAAAGGAATGAAGGAACAATGGGTTGAAACATTAAACATTATAGGCAAAGGTGACATATATCAGGAAAATTTTGCTGACATTATTGATTTATGTATCAGGAGTTCGAGAGGCAACAGAAGATTAAAACAAGCAAAGCGTGACATGATCACAAGGGATAACAAGATCTCCAGTGGAGGGATAACCTATGCAGAAATCGGCTATCTACTAGAAGTTTTCAAAACCGATATTCTAGGGACTCTAACAACGCAGCTCGACATTATGCAAGCTAAACAAAAGCAAGCAGAAGAAGAGCAAAATCTAGCAATATTTTTCCCAAGATGCAGAAAGAAGCATAGCCATAATGAATTCCCACTGGATATAGTCCAATTCTGTGCCATCTGCATGAAAGATCACTCCACAGAAAGCTGCCCCTCACTCCCGGGATTGAAAGCAGTTTACAAGGAAGCGGAAGAAGAAACAGAACCAATGTACCTACTCAATCAGCGACGTCAATGGCAACCACGACAAATAGGTATGCTTGTTGATCCATCCTCTTCTTTTTAGTCTCCTCAGTATAATGCTCAGCAATATAATGGAATGTGGCAAAATCAACCACCTTTCCCCAGCTGGTCACAACAACCAGTTTCCACATCACCATGGCCAAATCAAACAAATCAAACCAATTGGCCGAACTTTCCTTACTGTCCACCATTTTGGCAAAACAATGCATATCCAACACAATGGTCACCATCCACCTCAAAGAGTCAAACCTAGCGGTTGAATTGGAAAAGACCTATGAATCAGCCAGCTGGAAAGATTCCTCTCCCTCAACCTACACTTCCAGCACCATATACATTGCAACAAAATCCCCATACCAACTTAAGACCGCAACTCCTAACCCATCCCGAACCCTAATGATAGACCGGTTCAATCTGTTCAAATAACCAAAGCACCAGAACTAGAAACCGAGTTAAGGGAGTGAAACGACCTTCAATTAAGATCTGGGTGCATAATGGAATCAGAGGGAGACAAAAATGCTCAAGTTGAAAATTAGTTACCTTTAGAACAAACATTACAAGAGGAGAATTTGGTGAGACAACAAACTCATGAACAAGCAACCACCTTTTCTCCACCATTCCCAGAACAACTAATCATACCTCACCCAATAGAACATCCTAATTTTGATCTTCTAGGAGAACTAAAAAATTGTGTATAAAAATTCCACTCCTCCAAGCTATCCAAGATATCCAAATTTACGCAAAACCATCAAAGAATTATGTATAAAAAAGCCAAAGAGGAGAATAACAACTAACCCAACTGTCCAAGTAGTCGGCACCCTATTTGACTTACTATCAAGAAGAGAAGCACTTGTGAAATATGAGGACCCAGGGAATCCTATAATTAAAGTGCAAATCAACGGATGCTCCTTCCCAAATGCCTTAGTTGATTTAGGAGCTGCAATTAATATTTTAACAACCACCACTTGTCAAAAGCTTGGCATTTCATCATTAAACCCAACCACAACCTTATTGGAGTTGGCTGATCGATCGGTAGTCAAGCCAGAAGGCACACTACATGATGTAATGGTATCTATAGACTCCTGGGAATACCCTACCGACTTTCTGATTATCAATCACAAAAACCGGCTAGATGGACACCCTTTAATCTTAGGTAGACCTTGGCTGGCAACTGCTAACGCTTACATTGGTTGTCGACAAGGCATCATGACTATAACAAGAGGGAGTAATGTCAAGAATTTAGCCTTATACCCTCCAACCCAGCCTACCCTCACAATAATTAAAACAAAGAAACAACCTGTATCATACCTGACAGAAATCATTAGATCACCATTAACCATAGAAGATGCCCTCGAATTTAAAGACCAAGCAGAGGACGACATCATTAACAGTTTCATTAACCAACCAGAGACCAGATCCCATTTGCAATGTCACATGATTGAGGTAGCATTTGATAATGATGTAGAAGAAGATCCCCTAAAAGACACTCATGATCGATCAATACCTACTACGTCTGCTTACAACAGCAAAACTGTAGAAATTGAACCAGGAAAAACTTTGAACATTAACAAAAATCTGGTTGCTGAAAAAGAAGAAAAGCTGGTCCAACTACTGAGAAAATATAAGGAAGATTTTGCATGGGATTATCCAGACATGAAAGGAATTGATCCCCAGCTATGTACACACCACATTTATATAGAAAAGGATGCTAGACCCATTCACCAACCCAACGGAGATTAAACCCTCATCCTAAGGATATCGTGAAAGTTGAATTACAAAAACTTTTAGATGTAAACTTTATTTATCCAATATCTGATAGCAAGTGGGTCTCTCCACTAATAGTGGTGCCAAAGAAGAATGGAAAGTGGAGGATATGCATAGATTATAGAGAATTGAAGAAAGCAACCCAGAAATACCACTTTCCTCTTCCATTCATTGACCAGGTATTAGACACATTAGCAAGAAAGAAATTCTTTTCTTTCCTAGATGGCTTCAGTGGATACAATCAAATTCAGATTGCCCCTGAAGATTAGGATAAAACCACTTTTACCTGTCCTTGGGGAACATTTGCTTACAGAGTCTTACCCTTTGGCCTATGCAATGCCCCTGCCACATTTCAGAGGGCCATCCTCACCATCTTTTTAGATTTAATAAATGAAGGGCTCAAAGTATATATGGATGATTTCACACCTTATGGAGATGATTTTGAGCCCACATTAGAAACATTGGAAAAGGTGTTGCAAAGATGTACTGCCACCAAGCTCTGCTTGAGCCATGAAAAGTGTCATATGATGATGACCGAAGGACTCAGCTTAGGTCATTATATCTCAGTAGCTGGAATACAGGTAGATCCGGCTAAAATTCAGATAATTTTGTTAATACGTACTCCTACCACACAAACAGAGGTACACAATTTTCTGGGATTTTCTGGTTATTATAGAAGATTCATAGAGCATTTTTCTCAAATAGCTGCACCTCTATACGCACTAACTAGGAATGTTGATTTTATTTGGATAAATAAGTGTGATCGTGCTTTTGAGAATCTGAAAAAGCTTGTATCAACAGCCCCCATGCTAAGGGACCCAAGTTGGGATTTGCCATTCCAAATTTCATCTAATGCTTCAGACACAGCTATTGGAGCAGTCCTTGGGCAGGAAGAAGATAAAAAGCCATATGCAATTTATTATATTAGCAAGAATCTATCTCTTGTTGAATTAAACTATATTGTGACTAAAAAAAGAATTTTTAGCTGTAATACATGCTGTAAATAAGTTTAGACATTATATAACTGGGTATCTGGTAGTTTTATATACAGATCACTCTACCATAAAATATTTAGGAAATAAACCTGTTACAAATGGTAGAGTAACAAGATGGCTGATTTTATTGTAGGAATTTGACATCACAATAAAGGATCGACCTGGAAAAGAGAATCTTGTAGCTGATTTTCTCTCACGAATGCCAAAACCAGTGAACACAACAGTAGTGGAAGATCAATTCCCAGATGAAAATTTGTTTGTTGTTACTGTCAAGACACCATGGTATGCTGATGTTAATTATTTAGCGGTAGGTAAATTACCCAAGCATCTAATGCCCAATGAATGGAAACAGATAGTGCAGCGTAGTACTCTATTCTCTTGGATTGGGGGCTACCTATTTCATACAGGGGAAGATATGCACATCAGACGATGCGTCCAAGAAGACAAAATATTTGACATTTTGAAAGCATGCCACGACAGGCCATGTGGCGGAGATTTCGCAGATTGCAGGACTGGTCACAAAGTTTTACAAACAATTTATTATTGGCCTATAATTTTTAAAGATGCTAAAAAGTTTGTTCAAGCCTGTGATAGTTGGCAAAGGGCGGGATGCCCTGGGCAGTCTGATGAAATGCCTTTGAATCCAGAATTAGTAATCGAGCCATTTGAGCCCTGGGTGCTCGATTTTATTGGTCCTATTAACCCATCATCAAATCAAAAAACATACATACTAGTTGCAACAGAGTATGTTACCAAATGGGTTGAAGCAGAGGCACTTCCAAGAGCTACATAGGACTCTGTAATACATTTCATTTTCTAAATATTTGTGCGTTATGGCCTCCCAAGGGACATAATTACAGATGGAGGACCACAATTTGTAGGTAATAAAATCGCTGCAACATTAAAAAATTACCACATTCAGCACAAAATTACAACCCCATACCACCCACAGGAAATTGGCAAAGTAGAGAGCACAAATAAGGTGATAGAGGAAATACTTACAAAAACAGTTGCATCACACAGATGTGACTGGGCTTTAAGATTTCCAGAAGCCTTGTGGGCATACCGAACAATGTGGAGAAATACCACCGGGTATTCACCATATCAATTAGTATTTGGAAAAGAACCCATCTTTCCAATAGAATTTGAAATTAAAACATTAAGAACAACACAGGAGGTGGTTTGAATTTAAATGAGGTGCAGATTAACAGATTACAGTAAATTAACGAGTTAGATGAAATTAGGCTCTCAGCTCTTCAACATACTGCATTAATTCAACAGCAGAGAGCAAAATGGCATGACGCCCTTATTAAAAAGAAAATCTTCCACGAAGGAGATTGGGCACTTCTATACGATTCCAGGTTTCAGGATTTTCCCAGAAAACTCCAGACACGATGGCTTGGACCTTATGAGATACAGAAAGTGCATGACAATGGAACCATTACATTGACTACCATTGATGGATCTGGACATTCTTTTAAAGCAAACGGTCATCGAGTGCGACTTTACCATAAACCGCTTACTCGAGAATCCTTTTACCAGCAATTACAGGAAGATTCCACTATGCAGATTCTTGCTGAGGAAGATCACTCCTCCTCAGCATTAATTCACTAAACAATTAATTTGTTTCTGAGTTTTGTACATAAGCTTTTCTCCTTAATTTCGCTTGTATAATTTTTTTTTCTTTTTTGTACAGATTTTTTACTGTTGTTCCATTTAAGGAACAGTTGTTGTTCCTCTCAAAAGAACAGCAGTCGTTCCGTTTAAAAAACAACAGAAGGTTTTTATTTTATCTTTCGTGTTGTTCCTCTTAAGGAGCAATTGTTGTTTCTCTTAAGGAACAACATTCATTCCTCTTAAGGAACAACAATTTTGCGTGCCTTTATAATTCGTGTTGTTCCTCTTAAGGAACAGCTGTTGTTCCTCTTAAAGAACAACAATCGTTCCTCTTAAAGGAACAACAATCTTGTGTGCTTATATTTGTTTGTAGTTCCTCTTAAGGAACAGCAGCCATTCCTCTTAAGAAACAACATTTTCGCATGTCCCCTTAATGTTTATATTTTTGTTGTTCCTCTTAAGGAAAAGTTGATGTTCCTCTTAAGGAACAACAATCGTTCCTCTTAAGAAACAACATCTCTGCATTTTTTATTTTTTTTGTTCCTCTTAAGGAACATCTGTTGTTCCTCTTAAGGAAAAGCAACCGTTCCTCTCAAGGAATAGTGCTTCTTCGTATTTATCTTTTTGTTGTTCCTCTTAAGGAACAACAACCATCCCTCTTAAAGGAACAACACACCTGCCGCTTGTTTTTGTTGTTCCTCTTAAAGAATAACACTTCTGCCCGATTGCTTTTTGTTGTTCCTTTCGAAGGAACAACCCTTCCACCATTTTTTTTACTTTCTGTGGTTCCTTCTAAGGAACAACAGTTTCGATTTGGATTTTTTTTTAGGCTGTTCCGCCAAAGGATCATCATTTTATTTTACACTTACTTTATTTGCTAATTTCGCTTAAGGACCAACAGTTTCGCATGTATCTTTTTCTTTTGTTTGCAGTACCTCTTAAAGGAACCGTAGTTTTGTGTGTAGATGGTTTTTTTGTTGTTCCTCTTAAGGAACATCAGTTGTTCCATCTAAAGAACAACACTTTTTTTTAGTGCATTTTTCGTTGTTTCTCTTAAGGAACAACATTTTTTACTTTTATTTTTTACGATTTTTTCAGGAATAATGTTTCACTCTTCATGATCCTTTCAAGGCAAAGATACAAATTTATGCAAGGATACAAAAATTAGAGGTTGTTGAAATCAACAAATCAAAGAAAAATTGTAATCTTTAAAGAAATTGCTTTGTATTGATAAGAAAAAAGGAAAGGACACAACTATCTATATTACTTTGTTGTCTTTATTTTCACTAAAACTAATTTGATTGATTATTTTTATCATGTTGGTTTTTACCCAATCTTCATAATTCTCTTTGACTATTATTTTTTAATAAGAATAATGGCATATTTTCCTCTATTGAGATGTTCAGACTTCTTCCACCATCCCTACTCTTGAGGAGTGTTGAGCCATCCTCTATATATAAATAGGAAGTGCTATATAGAAGAAAAAGAAAATAAAAAATATATCTATTGATTACTAACAATTCTATGATCTGTTAGATGAAGGATAGGGGGTCTCATCAAGAGCTAGCCTATCATGATCATAAGGAAGCAGTGAACTGGCATTCCCACTATGGCCACCACAGCAGGGATATGATCCAAGAGGCACATCAGAAAAATAAAAAGTCCTTGGAACAGGAGGTCTCATCACGAGCCGACCTACCCACCTTTCACTCCTTCCTAGTGAATGGCATTGTGATTCATCTGGTTACCAAGCCAGCACAATGACCTCCATCCTGACAGCACAATCCTGACAGCACAAAGCACTTTCCTAGGTGTTATCACCTAGAACTGCAGTGTTATGTACATAAAGTTGTCCATAAATTTTTGTTCTTTGTTGTCCAAAAGTAGGTGTCTAATGGTTATTGCCCTATGTGTGTTACTTAGGGATTGATTTTTATAAAGTTACTCATATGAATCATTTTCAAAAACTATTAGCTATCCTCCATCATGATTATATGAGATATATCTTGTCTTGTATACGTCACTGGGTCTTTTCGCGTTTTTGCAGCGCAATTTTTATTGGCTGATTTTGCAGCGCAATGATGTCTTAGTCCTGTCACCGCATGTCATCAACCAGCCATTTCGTAGCGCATGTTGTCAACTCATATCTGTCTGCGCTACGAAATCGCGGATTCGGGGATTTAAACAGCACTGATTCTTAGAAGGTCATGTCTGAGGGATGAGTCAGTATGTCCGTCCGTCCAAATTGTCAGAATGGCGTCCTTTTCAAGCAAGCATAAGCCATCATTCCCCAAATAGGTTCATAACCGCGCACACTAAATCATTCAAATGGTCTGTAATGCTGTTAGTGGTATGATGTTTGTTAATGTTTTATGAATTGGTCCGTTTGCATGATAAGACTGTTGAGAGCAGGGGAGCCCGAGTTCATTCTCTATAAGGAACCTGATTGCAAGTGAGCTGGCGTTCAAAGTTTGAGTTTGCATTTGACAATTGAAGCTGTTAGTGTTTCTCTACGCAAAGGAGTTCAAAGCAAGATGGAGAAGAAGGGGCATCGGTCTCGAAGGTGTCAGAGAACTGAACCTGTGGGATTGGATCTCGCATTGAGAGATGAAGGTGTGAGACAAGCCTTTCAGGACGCTGGTTGCTGGTCGTTTTGTGAAAATCTACAAGGGGGGCATGCTGAGGTAACCAAAGCCTTTGCCTTAAATTTTACTGGTTTAAGTTCTAAAGTAGCTATGCTAGAATTCCCTGTATCTTCAGAGGTGATTGCTAGGGTGACTAAGATCCCGAGAGGAGGGCAGGAGTGGTTCAAAAATTTCAAATTTGATATGAACCCCTGCAAGGAGTTCCTGAAGGAACCTTATGTTAATGAAGATATCACAAAGGCCGTGCCAAGGCACTATGTAAAAGAACATTATGCACTCCTCCTAACATGCATACAGAAATATTTAACCTGTGAAGGGAGGTATAACAAGGTCTACTCCTATCATTTCAA
>APFE030800459.1:0-10208 GCA_000404065.3 Pinus taeda
ATTTTATCCTATCCCTATTAATTATTCATATTCGAATAAAAAATCAATAAAACAAAAAAATTTATTACATTTTATATTAATGTTATCCATTGAGCTTTCAAAGAAACTCTCTAAAGAGTTCTCAATAAATTAAAGTGATTTCACCAATAATTAAATTTTGATAAAATGATGAAATCATTAAACATTTAGTGCACAAATCATATGTTTTGGATTTTTTTCGAACATATTTTCTTATAAAATTTGTCAAAAATTTGACAAGAATTTGTTAAAATCATAAGTTTTGAAAACTCTCCTTAATCTAATTGTCTAATATTTTTTCAAAAATATTAAATTTATATATACAATTAAAAACATATTTTAAATAACAAAAAATTATAATTAAATTATTTTTTTTTTTAATAATAAAATTCTAATAATACAGGACCAACCTATGTCTAAATTCACTCATATTATTATTTATAGATTGTTATTGTTATTTTATCCCTATTAATTATTTTATGGATTATCATCGTTATTTTATTTCTATTAGTTATTTTATTTCTATAATTATTTTTATGGATTATCATTGTTATATTATCCCTATTAGAAAAAAATTCAATAAAACAAAAAATTATTGCATTTTATATTTATAAATTATCCTTGCTATTTTATCATATCCCTATTAATTATTCATATTGGAACAAAAATCAATAAAACAAAAAAATATTACATTTTATATTAATGCTATCCACTTAGCTTTCAAAGAAACTCTCGAAAGTGTTCTCAAAAAATTATTGCTATCTTATATTGGTTGGGGTCAAGGAGCTTTTAAGAAAAAAACAATAAAGCTTTTGGTGAAGGGATAACAAATTATTGCTATCTTATATGGGATTTGTCAGAAAGCTTTTAAAAAAATATAAAAAGTAATTTCAAATGACAGAATGGGCCTTCAAGGAGAATCTAAGCAATGATGGATAAGTGATAGAATTGTACATGATAAGATGAGAAAGGTAGGAGAATATTATCCACTTTCTTAGGAGTAAGGCCTTTACATTATATTATTTTCCACCTACGAGTGTTAATAAATATACCATAACTCATTGTTTATACGTTTTCTTCCTGGAAATAATAAGTATAAATTTAAGTACACATTTATCATACTATAATTAAATTAATATATTAATTTAGTAAGTACAAGTGAATGGTTATCCCTATAATTCTAGGGAAAAAATATTTAAATTGATAGATAATATATGAATTAAAAATTTTAATAGAAAAATAAATAAAATAGTTTTCTTTAACTATTTAACTAATGAATCATTGATTTTTTTATTGAATATTATGAAGATATATGAGAAATCATATATATACTTATTTTATATAAGTAGGCTTATTTAACTATTGAATTTTGATTTTTTTATTGACATTAAAAATCAAGATATATGAGAATCATAATTAATAGTATTTTATGAGTGGGAAGAATGTTTCATATTAGAAATGAATAAAAATAATTTAAAAATTTAATTAAATTTATTATAATTAAAATTTTTTTAATTTATTAACTATTATTTTAATATATTTATATATATATATATAATATATATATATATATAGATATATATATAAAATTAAGAAATTTAATTTTACCAAATGATATTATTTTAATAGAAAAAACCAAAATATAAAAATAATTAAACTTTTCAAAATATTTATATTAAATATGTTGAATATATTTCAATTAATTTAATTATATCTTATTTAGTATCAATATCAATATCTTATTTAGTATCACATATTTTCTAATGATACTATGTAAATGAAAACATAGTAAAGAATAATTTAAATAAATTTCTTTGATCATTTAAATGAAATATTAGAGGACATAGAATTCTAATATGGAATTGGAAAGACAATAATTGTATTACCTTCCTAGACATTAATTTTTAGAAATGATGCTGGGTCCCTAGGGTATTAAGTATTCAGAAAAAAGACACAAACTGACAGTTATCTATAGAGAGGGATTGGGTGCAAAGATAGTGTCATTTATAAAGTCATTATGAAATAAAAAGAGAAGATGAACCCTTCAAAAAAATCAACTAATATTAGGATATCTCATAAAGATCACTTGGATCATGAATCGAACCATCTTAGCAAGGTCTTTAAAGGGATTGGATACAAAGATAGTGCCATTTCTAAATCTATTAGGAAAACACAAGAAAAGATGAACCCCTTAGAAAAATAAACTAATTTATTTCATTCAATACATACGTAGTGACCAATGGAATAGCTAAATTTCTCATAAAATTAAATATTAGCTCTATTTTCAAAAAATTAAAAAAATTAAGGCATAAAACAAAATTTGTTAAGGATAACATTGATCAACATCATCTACTAAAAGGATTCTATCATATTAATTGCTTTTGTGCAAAAAATGTATATTGGTGAAACGAGGAGATCATTTAAAACAAGAATAAAAGAGAATTGTGTTGACATTAAAAGCATTTTTTCTCTTGTAGAACATTCCCTCCTTACTAAGCATCATATCTGCTTATAAGATATTTCTATCATTGCTAAGGAGGATACATACTTCAAAGGATGATTCAGAGAAGCTCTTGAAATATTAAAACATCAATTGGGATCTAAAACTTGATATTACTAAGAGTTGGCTCCGGATTCTCTTTCAGCTCCAAGTTCTTAAATATTTATCTTTTTACACTTATAATTAAAGCTAATTTAATTATCATTGTACATTATTACCTAGTAATATTAATTTACTATATGATTATTTACATATAATGGATAAAACAATAATACCATGCTTATTAATTCTAGATATTAATTTATAACCTTATTAATAAATATTTTAAAACATTATAAATATATAAAATAATATATCATTCGTAATTTACCAGAGATCTAGATATTGGTACTATTATGAATTAAATAATTGTGTACCAAATTCATTATTACTAATAAATTACTTTACTTTATTTCTATATAAACTTTACATTGTGTACGTTATTATTATATTGATATTATAAATATTAAATATATTAATTATTTATCATAATTTTTATTATATCTATTTTTTATTATAATATATTATTAATTCTAATATAATTAATATTAAATAATTTTCTTATTTTATTTTATAATTTTTAAATTATTTCCTTTATTTATTATAATCCTTTTTTATTTCTAGTATTTGTGTTTACATTTTGTTGAGTGATTTTCTTATTTTCATTTTCTTATTTATTTATTCATTTTATCTCTCCTCCTCCTTTGAACCATGATAGTTGGTAGTGGCATGGACTTAAATCTCCATAAAAAATAAGCACGGTTGAGTAATTATGAAGGTTTTTAAAAAATAAATTAAAAAATGAGCTTAAAAAATAATGATGATAATCTATCCAAAAATGGGAACAAAATAAAGTTCAGAATATGTATCTAAAAACAAGTGTAATGGCTATGGAAAAGCTCTCACCGAGCCTTATGGGAAAAGCTCTTTGCAAGCTATAAATATGGGAAAATCTCTCTGTAAGCTATAATACTTACAAGTATAGCTAAAGAATTTTAATATTCTTGGTTAGTTGACCCTTGGGTAGGTTTGAGCTTGGAATCTCAAATAACATAGCTCTTCAATATTAAAGAAATCACCAATTGAGCTAACCATTCACATTTATACTATTATTTAAAAAAAAAATTGAACTCTTTAATAATATGTTAGTTATTGTATACCATATCATTTTCAAGCATATCACTATTTAAGTTATTGGAACAAAAAATAAAAAAAATTATTGTATTTCTCCTTTCAACAAGTACTAATAATAAAAGCTTATCATACTTTTTTTATTTATTTTCTTATAACTAAACTCTATATATATAGTATATAATATATATAATATGATATATTTTTTATAAATTTTAAAAAAATTTATGATAAAATTCACTTTTATTTTTTTAAATATTTTAAGTAAAAAAAGTATTTATTAAAAAAATGTTTTTAATGTAACTTTTCTCATATTATTATTTTCATTTATTCACTTTTAAACCATTATGTATCTACTTAAAAAAAATGTCACTGGAATACAAACCTGCCCCCACAATATTATTTTTATTTCATTCACTTTCAAAGCATTTAGTCTAATATTTTCATTTCATTCATTTTCAAAGCATTTAGTCTAATATATAATTCTTATAATTTATGGAAAATATCAACATTCTCATACTTATGAAATGACTAACAAATATCTATATAATAGATATAACCACTTTTGAAATAGAAATCATAGTCGATAACAAAGAGAGGTGAAGGAAAATTTCAACCCCAAAATGAAACGAGTTTCCATAGTAAATGAAATACTTGACGATTGGGTAACTTGGTCTCATCATGCAGATTAGTTAATGCTATTGGAACAGTCACCCACAATGAAAACATTGGGTATTTACCTGTACGAATATTTTTCAATTGATAACTAACATTATTTCAAGTATAAAAAATCATTTTGGTACATAATAAAATTCATTCTAGTACCTAATATATTTTCAACTTACCATGGTTTTAATTTTCCTAAAATTACTTATAGCTATTAACATATCAAAGTTACAAAGACATATATTTATTATTTTTCCATAACCTCGTAGAATTGCTTCTTCTTATCTTGGTTACTTCCTCCATTTGTTACATGGACTATATTCTACCCTCCATAGAGTACAACCATGGTGTCGTGTCCAACGTATTTTTAAGTTATTTTTGTTTATGAAAATGAGAAACATATTCAATTATTTTTGTTTATGAAATGAAGAAACATATTTTTAATTGCATACTATAATTATAAATAACACTGCATAGCAGTGGCATACCTGCTGAGAGAATAAACGCTTATGTTCACGTCTGCTTAAATTTAAATTTTATTTTTTTTTCTCAGTAAACTGTCTAACTATTGTATTATATGTACATAAAGGAGATTACAGACATTTGTAGCATGACTATGACACTGACTTCCATGGCCACCCTCGGCGCCATGGGTGCACCGACTTAACAGAAGGCTCCCACGCAGGGGTAGCGACTAACATAGTTCCTGAAGCCTCTGAAAGACTGAACGAGGCTCAAAACGTTTCCAAAAAGGACCAAAATAGGACTCAGACTATCCATTTGCATGAAATTAAACCAGCCCACGCAGGGGCGTCCTTCCACAACCGATTGGGACTGAGTTAACCCGACTACCCGCTACATAGCATGACCAAAAAGAACTGAGAATTTTGAAAAGCAACAGGGAAACAGACTGAATTCGAACCCAAACCAGGTGACCAGCGTTTGACTTAATTCTGGACTGAGGCAGTGTGAGGTCGAGCGCTTCTGGAGCCTCCGCAGGGAGGCTACTCGTCCGCAGGAGGCTTCTCCTCTTCAATCGTGCACCAGCCATGACCTTTAGGGACACCCTCCCACATGGCTGCCCATTTGGTGCGCTCCTCGTCTGTGGCTGTCGTTGTTCTGGAGGTGGAAGGGTCTGCCATGGAGGCTTTCCCCGAGGTGCCTTCCCCACTTGGGGGAGGCGGCAAGGAGTTTGCTTGTTCCGGGCCAGCATGGGGTGTGTCCTCTCCTCCTGGTGGCGCTTCCTCCCCTGCACCTTCCGGGACCTGGGTAAAGAGAATCGAGACGTGTGCACAGATGCTGTGTGGATCTCGTGAATTTCCGAGGGTAAAGACCACCGAACCGAACGCAGGGAGGGCAGGTCCCTCCTCACTAACCCCTCCAACCTCCGTGATTTGTCCTGCGTGGAGAGGCATAACCCCCGCCCGACGGTAGCAGTAACAGCAGCAGCAGTGGTGGTGCTCCCACTCTGCACCACCACGTCCACGACCCCTATTCGAACCTCGTCCCGAACCTCTTCTGCTGGGCTGCCTATGACGCAATCTAGCCATGGCCAAATTCTTCTCTGCTGTGCTGTCTTGGGGCAGGTCACGCAGCTTCCTTGGAGCCTGAATTCGGCGTTTGCTCCGCCCAAGCACCACCACCACCTTCGTTGCCTCTTCCAACGGATTGGCTTCTCCTGCTTCTGCATTGCAGAGCTCAGAGTTCGCCGCCCAAACCTCTGAGTCTGCCTTCCTTCCTTCCGAAGAGCCTGCCAATGTCTTATGGCTCGCCTCCAAATCGAAATGACTACGGGACCAGAGGGCAACCAGCGATGGCGCACACCTCTTCCCACTGCGAATTCTCCCTTGCGAGTTCTGCCACCAGCTAGTTGCAAAATCCGAAAGCCTTGGCCTGATGCCACCATCGGCCTCATATTTATCAGCTCGCCATTGAATCGAGCGCCACCTTCGTCCCTCCATCCCGTCACCCTGCGCGGAATTAATGCCCTGAGCTCGCAGCAGCCGAAGTGAGTCGATGGCGGCTTCATTAACATAGCATTTATGTTGCATGGGGCGTCACATGGGGGCCATGTGGCTCCGCCCATGTAATCCCAGTGTCACCCGCATCCGGGGAAATTTAAATTGAAGTCAGCTTAGATTTAAGTTTTTGCAAACCATTTCTAGCGGAAGTGATTTCTAGAACCTGAGGCTAATGGATTAATCATAGACATTTAATGGATTAATTTTAGCAGTAGCAGAAATCTTTAGAGTACAAATATATTGCATTTCTCTGGATCCCAACATCCTCAAGAAAAGTATGAGGCAACGCTTGTCACCTATATTTCCCACTGTCATAACCATCTGCAAAATTGAAAACCTTATAAACTCAAATCTTACTGTAAACTTGTAAGAGAGTTTTTGAGAGCCTTATATACTTCTTTCAAAATACTTAGTTGCTATAGAGGATCAGCGATCATACATGGTGTTTGAGCAATATTAGACGAGGCCCAAAGGTTTGAAAAATTTATAGATAACATTGATTCCGATATGAAGATGTTTATCAGTCAGAATAATATTTTTTTATTAATATATTTTTTGAAATTTTTACACTTTCACATTTTTACATTATATTAAAATTTAATTCAATTTAAATTTCTCATTTGGATCAATTACATAGATTTTCTTTAAGAGAAGAACTCGCTATTACAGGAATTAATACTAATTGCAATTGTATCAATTATACAGATTTATTTTCATCCACCATGACTCATAAATTTGAAAATTTTATTAATTTGTTTACCATCCAAGTTGTAGTCAAGGTTCATTTATGCATCTTCTATGAAGACTTCATCTAGACATGGTGTTGCAACCAAGGTTTCAAGGAAATTTAACTGTTCTTCATAATCATTTAGTGTACCCACAAAATGAGAGCTTTCTCATGTTGCATGTTGCACTTCGAACTCTTTTTCTGCCTTTGTCTTCATTTTCTCTTTATGGGCTTCCTTCTTTGCCTCTTCCTCTTTTTTTGTATTTGTCTCTTGGACTTCTTTACTAACATGTGCTATTGCAAACATGTTGTCTTCCGCTGGCTCAAGTGGTTTTTTCTCACTCAATAACATCATATCTATATGGTGTTTTTGTGACATTATCTGCAACCATTCCTCTGTAGTCAACAAAGTTTAATCAAAGTTTGAATCAAAAATATTAATTGCTAGATTCACCATAGCATTTACTGCTCCAATGCAAATTTTATTGTCATCAACAAGCTCTGTTGCTAGATTTACCAAAATTTCATCAACAAGCTCTATCGCTAGATTCACCAAAATTTTGTCAGCAAGCTTTGTTATTGGATTCACCAAAATTTCATCAGCATGCTCTGATGCTAAATTCATCAAATTTTCATCCACCTGTAGTTGTGCATAGTGTGGTTCGTGAGCATCTACATGCTCCTTCTCTCTTGTTTCTGCAACTTCTTCATAGACATCATCCATTTGTGGCTGAGCACAGTGAGATTCAACAAAATTTTTATTTCACTGTAGATTTGATGCTATAGATCTACATCAATTTCAACTTCAATGCTCCCACTTATACCAAAACTTCTCTCAAGGGTATCGAGGCCTTCTTAGTTGTCTTGGAATATGAAATGAGGGGAAGAATGTTGTCATATACAGATTTTTTTATGCATGTCAATGCAAAGGTATCATTTTTCCTTTTAGCTTCCAAATCTAAAAAAATATCAAACATCTCTTGTTGTCATTTTGACTTTCTCAACCTCTCAGACTTTTCCCTTTTTGAGCGTTAGCTCACTACAACTTAACAAGAAAAAAAAATTGTAGCAATAAACACCGCTCTGCTTCTTAGCTTCTCCACACAAATGAATCTACAAATTTTTACAAGCACGACACTTTCAAAAAAATACAAAAATATCACAATGCCCTTTTTTTTAATCTCCTTAAAAAAGACTCCCCTTTTTTAATAAAATATGCTCCCCTTCGTTTAAAAAAAAATTCGTTTTCATTACTCCTTAAAATCCCTTTTTAAAATCTTGAAAAAAAGCTGTTCTTAACATAAAACAAAGTTACCTTTTAAAGCAAATACGAATGAGCCATTTTTTTTAAAAGGTCCTTGAATTATTTTCAAATAAACTTGCTGTATGAATATCCAAGTAAGGGCTCAATATGAACTTGACATTTTTACATTTCGAAAAGTCTTCCATCGTTCTTTTCAACAGAATTCGTTGTGGTGTCAACGAAATTCTGCTAATGCTGGTTTGGTGAAGAGGAGTCGTGTCTGGGCGAAAAACGTGCGAGGCATTGAACCTAACACGACTCTTCAGCGTTAGTAACGCTGAACGCTTCCGCTGTATCTTCGATGCAGTTTTTTTTATTTTTAATTGTGGTCTTTTTTTCAGAACGGGCGCTCTCTCTACTGCTTCTCGGCAGGAGGTTTCTTCAAATTTCTTTAAACATTTACGGCTTTCTCAAAGAATCTTATGAAAGCTTGCATCTTCTCTTTACTGCGCTCACTACGCTAACGTTGTTGCTTTTATTAGGGAGTCTTATGCAAAGTAGTTTATCTTCTTTTCTGTTTCTCTAATGGAGTCTAACGCACACTAAGCTTATACCATGACAAAAAATGAAGAAAATAAAAGTTGGAGTAAAGGATTGTTTTTCTCAATAATTAGTTAAATAAGTTTATATGGAAACATTACTAATAAATCACCGAGTGAAACTCTACATAAACTAGACTAAATGAAACTGAATGAAACTGAAGTAGGACACATGGAGGGAAAGTTTTGACATCTAACAGGTGGTTGGAATTAGATTCTCCAACATTGGTCACTCATTCATTTTCTATTTTCTTAATTGCATCATATAAGTTTACATTGGAAACATCACTAATAAATCACTGAGTGAAAGTCGACTTAAACTAGACTAAATAAAACTAAACTAAGACACTTGGAGGAACAGTTTTGACACCTAATAAGTGGTTGGAATTAGATTCTCCAACATTAATCATTTACTCATTTTCCATTTTCTTAATTACATCATATTATTATAGGATGCACCCTATTGGTGCTTAAGCTCCTGCTGCCTGTATCTCTGGAACTAGGGACGTATCTACTACATTTGTATCTGGACGAGATAAACAGGATATTGAACAAGCTATTGAACTGAACAAAGGTTACGGTGAAGGGGCCATGTGTGATGCCGAAATAAAGTTCTATACATGAATAAATATACCATGTGAACTATCTAAATACCTAAATAGGTAAACCGTGTTACTTCTTTTGTGCCCTTTTCCCACATATGAAATTTGAAATTTCCTCTAATTTGCCATATATTTCTATTTTTCCACCTTTCCGTAAGACAATCTCATGAAATAATTCCCCATTACTTTCAAAATTTATGAATAGTTTTGTCTTAGAGTATCAATTTATTTTCTCATCCACCCAATTTTGTTTGAATCTTTTTGATATTGCATGTCATTCAAACAATTCAATGTTTAACAATGCATGCAATTCATCATAGTTTTAAAATGTAAAATCAATTTGTATAGTTGTATTAAATTTTTATTAAGTTTTGGGCAACATAAAGTTTAAATGTTTTCTAAGGTACTATCCTATTTAAAAATTAAAAATTAAAAAATATTTTTAAAATCATTGTTCAAAAAAATTAAAAATATTATGTAAAAAATATCATAAACCATGCGTTTTGTTTGGGTTCTCTTGTCAGCTATGCAATTGTTGACTTGGATATATCCTCCAAGCAGTAGACAACCACACCCAGCCACTAGAGATTTCCACCTTCTCCACTTCCTCACTTAGTGTGCCTACTACTAATGCTTTTGGAATAGGGAGAGGTTGAAGTTGA
>APFE030800462.1:0-11804 GCA_000404065.3 Pinus taeda
CAGTTAGATAATGTTTTGGTCCCATAAAAGTTAGTGAATTATGATAAACAGAACCATTAAGAGATTAGCAACTTGACAAAACTTGATAAAGTAAACCAAGTAAAGAAACTAGCTAAGCAAGTAACTAATGAAAATCACAGTAAAAAGTCAGCAGTTGAGATAAGACAACTTCAGATGCCACTAGTACTGAAAAGAAGTAAAAGCACACTGTCTCGGGCTCCTAATCAAAGCTGTAAAAACACGCTGATCAGTCATGAAGATTACAAAAATGTAAAGCAGCATAATTCAAAACTGTACATTAATATACATGATCAAGTAAAGAAAAAGAAATGCAGGAAAGTAAATTCAAAGGCTACTATACAATGGTTGTAGCAGATAGGGGCCCTCCATCCACTTCAACCAATTAAAAGATCAGCTACGCGGATAGAAATAGAACTGTCTTCTTTCAATTAAATCAACTCATAATAAACACAGTGGGAAGCGTAAAAACGCTTTATAAAAAGGTCTTCAAAACAGAGTTTATAGCAGCAAAATATTAACTAAAACCAGACTAACTATTCATCGTGTGGAAACGCTTTATTTATAGCAAGAACATCAACTGTCCTGTGCGTAAACTAAGGTAACTAACAGCTAGGAAAAAGACACGTTCAGCAGCACCGAGCACGAATCTAGGGAACGATCATCATGGTTTAATAAATCTGGTGTTGGATCCTTGTCCCCTGCAATCTTCGTGGCTAAAGGAGAAGCCAGCTGTGACTTACGTGCTCCAACCGAACACGCAGAACCGTGCCACCATTTGCAACCTTGTCGTTTGACCAGAGCTACCTCCACGTTGACTAGGGGTATCGACGGCCAGTTTGGCTGAGCTGATAGCACACGTACCATGTACATAATCATACAAACTTGCCCATGTGGCTCTTTTCTCTGGAAGACACCTGGATCATATCAAACAAGAAAATGGCTGCGGAATCTGGGATCGGCTGCGGAATCAGAGATCGGCTGCGGAAACCTGTAACAGCTGCGGAATTGCAGCACTTGAACCAAAAATCTAAACCAACAGTCAACCATTAGCACAATTAGCAAATCATGTTAAAAAGTCCTATAATGCAATGAATTGAACAAGTTGATGAAGGAAATGATGACAAAAGAAGGAAATGAGTAGGAAAAGGCTGTTGGGAGGATGGGTAAATGAGTGCAGGTTTGAGGCCCAACACACATCTTTCTTTAAAAATTTCTTCATTGGCATAGTTATCTAGGCATACGCCTTGATAAACTTCTTGTAATAGCTAGTGTGCCCCAATGGACGCGCAGTTGTTTCACATTCCTAGGAGCTTCCAAATTCACAATTACGATAATCTTCGCAGGGTCCACCATTAGTCCTTACTTACATACAACATCGTTGAGCAAAATACCAAAGGGCACACAGAATATACACTTCTTCAAGTTTAATGCGATATGATACCTTCCACAAGCATCCATAATTAGGTGTAGAATCAGAACATGGGACTTCACCAACCCAAACATAGTCCAATCATCAAACTATACCTCTAAGAATTTGTGAATAAACCCCTTGAATGCCATGATCACTACCTAGGAAAAGTTTGCAGGTGCATTCTTCAACCTGAATGGCATAAATTTATATTGAAAGCAACCCCACTTAGTTGCGAAGGTTGTTTTACTTCGTTCTTCCGACTGGATCTTTATTTTATGATATCCCAAAAATCTATCAGTGAACGAATACATCTCCTGGCCACCAATATTCTCTAATACTTCTTCAGTAAACAATGTTGGAAACAGATCATGCACACATGCATCATTCAACTTCCATAGAGCTACACATATGCAGTTTTTTCCTTTCTGTTTCTTTTCTTGGACCACCATTGGTCTTACCTAATCTGATTCTTCTATTGGCTCAATAATATCAACATCCAACTTCTTATACAGTTCCTGCCGCACCTTGTATTTATATTTTGGATTAAGCCGATAAGGTCACTGCTTAACATGTTTTGCATCCTGCTTCAATGTGATCTTCATAACACTTAAATCCCCGATGATCCCTTTCAAATATGAAAACTTCATTGGGAACAAATCCTGGTACTTACGCAATAGCTCGGCTACCTTATCAACCGTATCTTCATCCCAATAGTCTCCTATCTCCATGAACTTAGGCCCTGCGTTAGATCCAATGTTTGCTTGTCGATTTTTCAATGGATCTCATATATTTGGGTTTGCAACCTTTGGTCCTTCGAATTCACTCTTTCATTATGTTTTTAGAATGGTAATATTGCATGGATCTTCTTCTTCTTCTTCTTCAATAGTCACGTTATAACATTCCAACCAATGGCATAGCTGTGTATTCTATTCTGGCAGAGCCTATTCTATTAGTTCCTTTGGTGTTCTAAATATAGTTGCTTTGATCTCTTGGAGTGCTTCATCAATGCTCTCAAACCCATCCTCGAAGCTGAAAGTTAATAGGAAATTCTCCCTTAAAATGTGCCATTTAGTTGTTCCATGGCGAAGCCCCGTCTCCAGATACCAGTTCATTGGGATCGTATCTAACATATGACAAAAAATATCCACCCATTCTGGTTGTGGTTCTATTCCCTAGGCCTTAGTCCATCATGCCAAATGATCGAACAAATCATCCTTCCCATTGTAATTTTATGTCATTCTAGTATTAGCATACCCAAACCTCAACTTCATAATTCTCATGTATTCTTTCCATCCAACAAAGTTCTCCTTGTATGTACCCCAACAACAGGTGAGCATAGTGCACATAGCCAACTCTAGTTTCTGGAATCGATGCTCTTTCGGTACTTCTCTTTCAAATTCATCTAAAAATAGTTCCACATCAGTCAAACCATCATAATCATAATATTTCTTACCTCAGTCGAGACACATCGCAGTGACTTGGGCTATCCTTGGGCTATATTTCTTCATCTGAATATGAGGTACAAGAGCCATCCTCGTCACACGCAATTCATTCATAAGTTATAGGATTGATCCAATCCTCATCTCGCGTTGTTGTCTTGTATATCCAATCCAGATCATAATCAATTTCTAAATAGTTGCACATAGGTTCAGTATAACGTGTTCCTTCTGCAGGGTCTAGTGGTACTACAACCCTGAGAAACTTCCTCTCAAACATCATCTTCCACTTCTTCAAGTTGATTACCCTACTCATATCAATATCCCAGTCAATCCCTAGTAGCACAGGGTATGCGTTACTATCATCCACTATTTCAATGACCTCAAAGTCAGTCAGCACACTTGCACCCTCAATGTCCACCATTACACCATATAAGTGCCTCATTGGAATACTATTCTGTTGATTCTCCATGCACAACTAAATAGGAGACCACTGCAGTGGAGGTCTCCCCATCCTTTCCCATGTCTACTTAGGTAGGACATTTGCATCAAACCCTATATCCAAGATTACCTGGTTCATTTCATATTCACCTATCTGCAGAGTTAGCCTCATCTGGTGCCCCATTCGAATCTTATGCTTACCAATCTTTGTTACTGTGCACTGCTGAGTAGGAGTCTTTTCCTTATTAGCGCAATTGTCTATTAACTCTTTTAATCCTTATACTACTTTCTAATCATGGAATAACTTCATACAAGTCTTCAGAAAAGTAGATAGTACTGAAGGATCTAGTCCTTTTGTTGCACTAGTCTTTGGTATTTTCTCGTGACTTGCTAAGGTGGAGGATTCAAAAAAGTTCTTTTTTGCTTCCATGAAGGTCTCCTTAGCATGATTAAGATAAAAATATACTTCCTTCTTAGCAACCTTACACACCCATTTGTCTTCCTTAGGCTGCTTAGATTTATCTGCACTAGTTTTCATATCACTTCTCAACACGATATTTATACTCTGGTATTCTTTGTGGTGCTCAACCCTCATCATCTAAATGTTCTACTAGGTTGTTGGGGCTATGCCTTCTTTTCTTGCATATTTTCCATAAGGACTGGGCATTCCTCTATGACATGGTCAAACTGCCGGCAATACTGACATGATGGACGAGTGGGATTTGTACAATATCACATGGCATGCCCTTCTTCACCACAGTTATAGCAGATTACCTTCCCACGCCCTCATCTTGGTCCAGCACCTCTTCCTCATGCTTGGCCTTGGAATCCTCCATGCACCACTCCTGCGCCTTAATCCTAAGGCCAGTTCTCTATCTACATTCTATAGGTAGGGTTTCTATCCATCAACATCTCATAACATCTATAGTGGTGTTCATCATGTCCTATAGACTTACAAAAATTGCAAAAAAAATTGTTGAGGGGTATGTACAAATTTTTCAATAAATGGTAGTTATCAGTAGCATGCCATCCTGCAACCTAATAGATAGTGCACCACAGTGCAGCTCCCATTCTCGTCCCAACATTATTCTCTGGTTTCAAGGGTACATGTCCTCCCACTATAATATAGTTCTTATAGACCGAGCAATGGTCCTTATCATGTCCATGGCTCTTACACTTCAGACATCGGACCTCAGCGCGCACCTCTAACTGAGCTTCCTTTCCTTTCTTCAATCTTTGTAACTCTAAGTGCATGCTTTCCAACTATGAATGAATCTGTTTCACTTCTAGGTTCATATCCTATATAGGCAAGGCATCTAGCCTCATCGCAATCTCCAAGGCTTTCGCTTGCATTTCTATCTTCTTTTGTGACATAGGTATTATGAAATGTGGCAAGAGCGATGCTATAAATCAATTGCGATGTTGGGAATATGAGTTTATCATATTGGACTGCCTGATCAAGCATTTCAACCTCTGATCAAAGTCCCAAGGTGTCTGATCTATCTTCTGTCAGATTTCCATAGATTCAATTACTAACTATGCTTCTGACTTGGGTCGACTGAACTCACAGTTCAGAGTTAGCTGGGTATCTTCCAACATCGTGTTGGGGTTATCAATGAAATACTTGATATACCATGTTAGTGCATGATGCTGTAAGGTTGTAACCAGTTGCACTTTCTTAATATTATCATTCATAATCTACTGTGTTGTCCAAACAACTCCTGCAACAAACCAAAATTGTTCTGCATCTTCACTCCCTCTTCCTTTAAAAATCGCCATCTTCATCACGTTCACCATGTTGAATAGTGGAAATGGAAGTGGATGGGTTGAAGGCATAGGTTTATGAGGCAGAGGTGGAGGTGGAGGTAGAGTGGATGGATGAGGTCTCCTCAGAATGCCTTGCATAATTAACTAAAATGCACTTCGCGACGTAGTCAACACTGTCCCTTCCTCATCACTTAAACGAGGTTCAATGAGTGAACTATATTCTGGGCTAGATCCTCCTTTCCTCCTAAAATATATCCCACTTTGTGTAGCCCCAAACATCTAGGTAGCTGCATAACCCTATTTTCACATATAAACATTTTAATCAAATTTTTTCCTGATTTCAGATTCTTACCTCACGGTCCTTTAAAGAGCCTTCGTTCTACTTCGATATAGCTAATATTCCTTTCGATTGTGAAATAAGTCACAAAAATTCCCAATGTGTGATCAATCCAATGATCCAGAGCCCACACGATATTTCTTTCTGATGTCTCTAGACATCGCACCAGCTCAGGAGTCCACACTATAGGATTGTTAAGCCTCCACCTCCCTTGACTATTAGCCAATTTAGACAACCACTCATGTAGTTCCTTAGGGAAGAAACAAAAGAACATGTCAGTTTCGTTTGTGTACAAAAACCTCTGCAACCACTGCTCCTTGGACAATTTAGGGCTCCTATTCTATTGAGTCGTGAATGAGTGCACATTTCAATCAATCCACTTGTCAATCTCTTTCTTCCCAGTGAACCATTTATCACACATCTCATACATATATCTCAGTCATGACAATGAAACGATTTGTTGGCTTAATGGGGACTGACATAGGTTCAAAGTTGTTCCCGCCAACCAACAAAAACCTAACAGTTGGCCCTTTTGGTAACAATCTGCATAGTGTAGGCTGCAGTCTCACCTGAAGCAGTATTGGGGGATTCTAGAACTAGTATTACACATCCAGAGATAGTGTGATAAGCAGTTTCAAGCTCTGATATCTCATATATGCCTTTGTGTAGATCGGTATCCTTCTACGGCTCGCTATTGTAACTCAGGTAAAATGGCTTCTAAACCTTCACGAAGGTCTGTGATCAGTCTTTATAGACCCTAAGGAAGTAGTCTATCTACTTTCATGTTCTAATCAACAACCCTAGATCTGCCTCTGCGCAGATCTATCCAATTCATCAGAAATCATAACAGAATTAACACTTAACTTCGTGAACACAGATAATTACTTAATATATGCATAAATATGATAGATTCACTATATTTGCACAAAATTTATACATTTTTCAATACAAAACATATTATAAAGTGACATATCATAAGATAAACATAATAGACAATAATACTCAGATGCAAAGTATTTCTTCAGAATCAGTCTTTATTAAGCTTCAACATTCAAATTACAGACTCCTTTGCCATTTGCACTCAGCTGCAGAGGTCCACGCACTCAACAGTAGACTTACCAAGGCCTCCTGCACACTCAACTGCAGGAGCCTTCCCCTTTCACCTAGTACAGGAAGTAGAGCCTTCCTGCCTTAGCACTTGCCCCAACAATCCCTATCTTAACTTCCAGTTATCAACTACTATTAGCTACCTTCACTATGACTCAAATATATAGAATTTCCAAAACAATACCATGGTCCACGAACCATGGGTGAGTCTCAAAACCAACCTATTTACTTATCCAAACAAGGGTAAACCCCTTTGACTCCTATCTAGCTATGCGCTCTACATCCACATTTTGTAGAGACTTTACATCATTTTACACAAAAATTTACAAAAATTGGGTTAACTAACCTGATAAGTTACCCTAGGGACCCTATCCCAACAGAAATCAAGCCAAAGGTAAAACCAATGACAAAGAGAGGTAAAGCACCTAAATATGCTCACTATCAGTTGTGGCTATTGATTTGAGGTAGCATCGGATGTGCTCTAGCCACGAAAATTTGTGGAGAGGCTAAAGGATATGAGATCTCCAATAATAAAAAATGGTTTGGGTAGATTCTAAACAGTTTGGGAGATATTAAAATAATTAATATTTTTAATGGAGTCCCTAAGTCTAAACTTAGGGAAAATAAAATATTAATGTGAATTAATATAAAACTATGTTAGAAGGGTCCAAAAGTCATGGGTCAAGCCAGAGTTAATCTTATCCATTGATTAGGGACTTAATCTTAGTCATTGAATTATCAATGAGAAAAGTATAAGAGGAGGCTTGAGGGGCACTTGGAGAACACACTGAGTTGATCAAGAATTCAATTTTCTAGGGCTGGGCTTGCTGAGGAAATCGAAGGAGTGATTAGAGTTGTAGCTGAAGGGCAATGAATACAGAAGCAGAGAGGTAGAGAGGGTACCAGGAGCATCAACATAGAAGCCAGGAGAGAGGGACACAGATCTAACTAGAGGCCACACAAAGCCAGTCAGGGCCCATGCAGAGGCACCCAGGAGTTGTGCATTGCCAAAGAGATCCAACGTGGGTGAAACAAAGGCTCTAGAGGCTATTGTGGTGCCTCTAGAGGCTGGCGCAAGGTGATTTGGGGTTACACTGGGCTGACTCTAAGCCAAAGAGGCTGACACAGTCCCTAGAGGCAGACGTTGGGGATTTCGTGGGGCAGATTGGAGTTGAGAGTTGTGGGATTGTTCATCCCGAGTTTTCGCTAGAATATCTATCTCCAACTAAGAGGTACCACTACCAAGATGATTCTCTATTGGGTGAGCTGGTTTGGCACCTAGATTGTATTCTAAAACTGCTTAATAATAAAACCCTCAGATAGTTGCACCAGTTTTCCCACATTGGTTTTTTCCAGGGACATTTGTCCAAAAACAACGATGTCACTTATGTGGTTGTTTTTCCTTTAGTTGATGATCTGTAATGTGTTGAGCATGTACTTGTATTTATTTATAGTATTTACATGGCAAATAACTTGTTAATTAAACAAAACAAGTAGGTAGAAATAAATCAAAAAGTACATGAAGGATTTCTTATAGTTAGAATTAGAAATTCCAACATAGTACCAGAGCGACGTTGCAAATCACAAGAGAACTGAGGGCATGAACCGAGCAGAGCTATAGCAGAAAAAATAGTTGTCTCAAGTGACAGAAGCAGTTCCTAGTGGAGAAGCAACAAGGGAGGGGTGACGCAGTGCCTATGTCATCAAGTTTGACCCGGGACAAGGATCAACGTAGTGGCAGAAGGGTTAAGACCTGACCTACGCACTGCCCAGTCATCTTTCTCAGTAAGGAAGGATTGATGCCCGTGGCCAAGAGGTGTGGATTTTACTAGTGTCGAGATTGCGTACAACCTAGAATCTCTAACCTTAAGTTTCTTGAGGCATAAGAGGTTGTGGGTAAGTTGCGGAGTGAAGATGGTGGGGTACTGTGGTCAAAACAATACCTAGCAAGGAAAGACCAAGGAGTAGGGAGTTGCTTTCGAGGATTTCTAGACAAGAAGTTCGATTCAGTGGTGTAGCTACACTAATGATCATAGTGGGGGCATCTCGACATTAGCAGAGGGGTCTCTAAGAGGGAAATCGAGTTTCAGAGGGAATCACACTGAGAAATTCCAGAAGGGAAGTAGAGGAGAAACAAAATGGAAATGAACAGGGTAAGAGACTAGGACCAACTGGACAGAGCCTCCAACTTTGTAGTCTAGAAGGCCAGAAACTTGTTAGTTCTAGATAGGAATTGTCTCTAGAACTTTGCCTTGAAGATGATAGCGATCGCAATTGACTCGGTTGAGAACAACAAGTATGAGGAGGCAATGGTGAGGTCCAAGAGCATCATCCTTGATGGGGTCAAGGACCATGTAGTACCACATATTGCCAAAAAGGAAATGACAAATGTGATGTGGGAAGCCCTGATGAAATTATATCAGCATATTTCTGTGAAGAGGAAGATGCTACTAGAAAATGAGTTTTGGTAATACCAAATGCAAAAGGGAGAATAGATCAACACATTCCTTGGTTGATTGAAGGAGATCCAGGATCAGTTAACTTCCACAGGGGCCACACCGGATCAAGAATTTATGGTAAAGACAGCCCTGGATGCAATCTCAGAAGACTGGGAGGTGTTTTTCCAAAGCATACTGGGCAGGTCGACCCTTCCAGATTGGCAGGAACTATGGGTGACTCTTCTCCAAGAAGAGATCAAAAGGCTGACCAAGATGGGAAGCAGTGGCAAGGGGGTCAAAATTAAGAAGGAGGAAGGGGAGGATGCTTCCCGAGAATCTGAGGGAAAGCAGGAAAAACGGAAGAAGAAGGACCTCTCCAAGGTCAAATGCTTCCACCGTGGGGAACTGGGTCACTATGCGAGCCAGTGTCCAAGGAAGAAGAGCAAGGGAGAGGCTTCTAAGACCAAGGTTGTGCCAGCAAAGGCAAAGAAGGAAGTGGTGACAAATGATAACTGTGCCATGAGTGCTCACACACCACTTGAGGTGAAGTGGAGAGACCTTGAGTTGTAGTCAAATGGACTATAGGTGATGAGGGGTAGGGTCCTCGAGGTATCCAGCCTCTTGGATTATACCTTGCTACGGGAGTCCCAAAGAGGAGTAGCAGTACTCGCAGATGTCAGTAAAGACGGATGCATATGGGGTGACAAAGTGAGCTATAGTGTAGGATTCCTAGGATAGTGTGAGGTAGCAGTGTTAGATGCATGGAGTTGTTGCAACAACGGAGAGGTCAAAGAAGGGGAACTTGTCAGCGACAAAGGGAGTTTTAGCGTCGAGGGTGTCTCTAGCCTAACAGAGATGTCAGATTTGGGAGATCAGTTACTTACTTCTCAGTAACTGAGTTGTAGTGCAAGAGTTAGCAGTGGCAGTGCTATGGGAAGCATGATGCAGCAATGATGTTGGGTAGCAATGATGTTGGGTAGCAGACCTAGAATTAGCACCAGGACTGGTGCTGGATGATCATGGTGATGATTAGTGAGGAGTATTACTAGATCACAGTCCTCGCTAAGAGGGAGTGTTGATTTGGGGTACCATCGGATGTTCTCTAGCCATGAAAATTGGTGGAGAGGATAAAGCACATGAGATCTCCAACACTAAATAATGGTTTGGGTAGATTCTAAACAGTTTGGGAGATATTAAAATAATTAATATTTTTAATGAAGTCCCTAAGTCTAAACTTAGCAAAAATAAAATATTAATGTGAATTAATATAAAACTATGTTAGAAGGGTCCAAAAGTCATGGATCAAGCCAGATTTAATCTTAGTTAATCTCAGTTGTTGAATTGTCAATGAGAAAAGTATAAGAGGAGGCTTGAGGGTCACTTGGAGAACACAACAAGTTGATCAAGAATTCAATTTTTTGGGGCAAGGCTTGCTGAGGAAATCAAAGGAGTGATTAGAGTTTCAGTTGAGGGGCAGCGAATATAGAAGTAGAGAGGCAGAGAGGGTACCAAGAGCATCAATATAGAAGCAAGGAGAGAGGGACACAAAGCTATCTAGAGGCCACGCGGAGCCAATCAGGGCCCACACGGAGGCAACCAGAAGTTGCGCAGTGCTAGAGAGAGCTAGTGTTCGTGATGTAGAGGCTCTAGAGGTTGTCACGGTGCCTCTATAGGCTAACGCAGGGTGAGTTGGGGTGATGCTGGGCCGGAGAGGCTGACATAGTCCCTAGAGGCAGATGTTGGGGATTTCGTGGGGTAGATTAAAGATGAGAGCTGTGGGATTGTTCATCCTGGGTTTTAACCTGGATATCTGTCTCCGACTAAGAGGTACCACTACTGAGATAATTCTTTGTTGGGTGAGCTGATTTGGCACCGAGATTGTATTCTGAAACTGCTTAATAATAAAACCCTCAGATAGTTGTACCAGTTTTCCCACATTGGTTTTTTCCCAGGAAATTGGTCCAAAAACAATGATGTCACTTGTGTGCTTGTTTTTCCTTCAGTTGATTATTTGTAATGTGTTGAGCATGTACTTGTAATTATTTTTTGTATTTGCATGGTTAATAACTTTTTAATTAAACAGAAAAAGTAGGTATAAATAAATCAAAAGTACATGAAGTATTTCTAACAATTAGACTTAGAAATTCCAACAGTGGCACATTGTAATATTGGAGTAATTGAAGATTTGTTTAATGCTTCACTTGCTTCTTGGAAAAATGATTGGTTGCTTGATTTAGGAGCAAATTTCGATATGAATTTTAGAAGAGATTTTTTGAAGAATTTGCTGACAATGTTAATGGAGCAGTATACTTTGTAGACAAATAAAAACTCAAGCCATCAAGGCTTGGGACAATCAGGCTCAAATTGCTTGGTCTTCTAGACTTTCTTCTGCATGATGTTTTATATCTCTCACAGTTGAGGAGAAACTTGTTGTCCTTGGTCCACATCCGCTAGCAAGGGCACTCAATGCATATGTTTGACGGAAAGGATGAGGTCAGAAAAGCATCAGATCACTCATTTGTCATGATGGGGATAGAAGAAGAAAGACTTCTAAAGCTACAAGTACCTCTATTCGTGCAAAAAATTTCTCATAGAGTTCTCAGTACGATGAAGGTACATTTCCATCAAGTCTTTTATGGCACGCTAGATTTAGACATTTGAACTATGACAGTCTTCGCTTGTTGAAGAAAAATGGTGTTACTAGTTGGCCTACAATTCCTAGGAAACTTAAGCAATGTGATGCTTGTATTCTAGGAAAGCATAGCAAATAGTCTTTTCATGATTCACATTCCAAAGCACATAGAAAACTTGAACTCATTCATTCAGATTTATGTGGTCCAATGCCT
>APFE030800465.1:34447-58529 GCA_000404065.3 Pinus taeda
ACAACTCAGTAGGGAAAGATGTGAAGAAGATTTCGTGGATCTCTGTGTACAGGTAGCAATCTAACCACTCTTCTTTTGTCAGTGGCGGATTTGTGTTTTCCTGCGCCGCAAACGCCTGAATTCTCTTGTCCAACCAATCTTCAATTTCCTTCTTATTTGGATTCCAATGATACGACATTAGACATCTCTATGCAAATTCTGGTCTCGGTAATGGAATCATTTGTTGGCTTGAGAGGGCCTGACCCAGATTCGAAGTTAATTAGCCAAACAAATCCCTACACTATTGGCCCTTTCGGCAACAGCCTGTGGAGCGCGCGCTGAGATCTCACCTAAAGTAGTATGGCGGGATGCTAGAACTAAGTTTCCGCACCTTTGAGATGTCTAAGGGGTCGGTTTAGTCTAATTGTGAATACCTTTGCGCAAGTCACTTTGTGCACTATCCTGACCTAACCTACAAGGCCTTCACGATCTGTTATAATCCCCTTCGTGTAGCCCTAACTAGGGGTTGAGGTGCTTTCGCGATGCTAAAGCAGCAATCTATGCTATTTCCCCAAGTTACGCCGCGTATCTTCCTCATCTTCTTATAACAGTTAGTTATCTTCGCGTAAACATATACTTTATCTTATATTCACTTTATCAACACATTCATATAAGTTCGTGCATCATATAAACAATAGAAATGCAACTTATATCAGATACATTCAATGCACAAAACAGGAAAAAGATACAGAAATAATATGAAACTTCTCTTTATTACTTCTCCAACAGTTACAGACTCGACTCACCCTGCGCACTTAGCTGCAGGGGTTTGCGCACTCAGTTGCGGAGTACTAGGCCTTTGCGCACTCAGCTGCAGAGCCTTCTCCTACTCTATAACCCAAAGAATCAACTCAACACTTAGATAAGACTCAATTCTCCATCTGTTACTTCCACTTCTCTTTGCTAATTTACAACTTAGAGCCTCACTCTATTTATACAATCACATGGTCTGCAGACCATGGGTAGATTTCTAAAGCCCATATTACATTACAAAAATGAGGGCGGGAAACCCTATGACTCAATTACAATATTCGCACTCTACGCCCACAAAACGTGAAGTCTTTACATCGGATTTAGTCAAAATCTAGGCTTTAAGCCCCAAAACTTGCCTTGGGGGATCCAGCGCCCAACATTCAGTGAAGAGAAAGGCCTCTTTCATATGGCGCAACTTGTTGAAATTGAAGCCTTGGTTGTGTGGTAACCTCCAATGGGTGGTCGGTAAAGGGAATACAATCCACGTTGGACTTGATGCTATTATAGAGCTGGAGGGGAAACACTATCTCTCACTACCTATTATATTTCATCTCAACAACGATGGAATTCTCACTTTATCGCAGATTGGTCACTCCTTGAATGTTGACTTCCCCACTACCAATTGGATGTATGCAAAGGAGTTGGATCTGCTTGCTGAACTCTATTGAATGGGAATCCCACTGCTCTTACTTAAACCAAGCAAGGATTGTTCTCTCAGATAAGGTGGATAGGCTCGCATGGGGTGACCAATCCCAAGGTGGCAACATTTTAGCTAAGGCAACATACTCATATATTACAAACCTAAAGTGATACGATCCTTTCTCTACTTGGCTGGCTCATATGTGGAGGTGGGAGGCTTATACAAAACTCAAATGTTTCATATGGTTGGTTGCTTACAATCAAATTCTTACCTAGGACAACCTTGCTAAGAGAGGTTTTTTGGGCTTGGGGTTCTTCCCACTGTGTAGGTCAGCTAGTGAGGAGGCAACACACCTTTTTTTGCATTGTCCTTTTGAAATGTCCATCTGGGAGGAGGTATCCATCTCTCTCAAGCTATCTTTGTAAGTGGATAGATCCTCCATCATATCTTTTCTCATTAGCTGGTCTATCCATCATCATGTTTTCAGGGCACTTCCTCTTTACATCTTTTGGCGTATATGGTGATGTAGGAATAAATGCATATTTGATAATATTGCTCCATATTTGTGTTCCACTTCTCTCATAATTGTGGTTTATTTCATGGAAATTGACCCTAGGCGAGCAATCTATCATAAGGGCAAAAGGTCATATAAGCACCTTGACACATATCCCATTAGCTTTTTTAACAGTGCCTTTGCGAGTGGTGTGTGTGGGTGTGGTGCTACTATCATTCTCAACTCTTCCTAGAATTTCCATTTCTATTGGTTTGGTGATGGTTATGGAACCAATATGAGAGCAAAGGTTCTGGCATTATTAGGTGTTATGCGTTATGCATCTTGGCTAGCTATTGATGAGATCCTTATTGTTGGAGTTTCGAACACAATGATAGAGTGGGTCATGAGCCATCACTCCCTTAATGTGCCTTCCTTAATCCACCGGTTGGAACAAATCACATCTTTGAAGGCTTTCTTCAGCTCCATTTCTTTCTACCACATCTTCAGGGAGCAAAATGCACTGGTTGACCAAGCGTGGTGCACTTATTCTACTTGGGTAGATTTGTTTTCACTGCGTGGTCAATGGTTCAATCATCAACTTGGGGGCATTTTTGTTCTAGCAGGGGCTTTGTTTCTATTTGTTCCTTTTGGTTCTTCTCTGTCGAGCTCTTATGTTTTGACATCGTTGGCATCTTCACTGTGTACTCTATTCTTGTTGTAGGGCACTTATTTGTTATCGCATGTCTGGTTTTTTGCACATGATCAAGACATTTTGTTCTGTTTTCTTGCCTCTTTATGGAAGGATCTCGTCTTGATTTTTGTGTTTCTGTAGGCTCTGCTCTCACTGGTTTTTGTTCTTAATTATTGGTGCATTGTCAGCGCACAAACTCTAGCTAATGTAACCTCTTTCATATTATTAATGGAAGATATTTTTTCTACTGAAAAGTTAGCTCTTCTATTGAACAAGTCCACAAAAACTTTTGAATCCCCGTATAATCTGAATACTTTTCCCTGTTTCCGAAACTACAATTCTCATCTCTAAATTTTTTAAAAATGGCGGGATTTTGTGAAAAACTCTCACTATACACACAAAAATGCAATCCACAAAAACTTTTGAATCCCCATACAATCTGAATACTTTTACCTGTTTCCGAAAATACAATTCTCATATCTAAATTTTTAAAAATTGGCTCGCTGTATTGAGCCACGACTATATATGCCCACCATTCGATTTCGGGGACATAATCGAACCGTGAACATATACCACCGCCACTCAGTGAAAGCCAGGGACATAATCGAACCGTGAACATATACCGCCGCCACTCAGTTAAAGCCCGATAGCATTGGATTTATTTGTTGCCCTCAAATTTAAGCACAAAAAACGCTGCAGTATTCATATGGTAGTACTGATCAAGAGTGTCAGCGTTACGGCGTAGCATAATATGGTCGAATTAAAAATATTTGCAACTTGATTGTCACAGCTTGTACATTTTGAATGAACAAGCCCTTATATTATTAGCCAACACTAAAGTACTGCATTATATCGCATAAAAGGTTTAATTGGTCGGTAGATCTCTCGGAATGCATTTAAAACTACTCAAAACCAGAGCAGGGAGAACAAGGTGAACCAATGAAACCCAAGAAAAAACACTCACGAACGATTTAGGTGGAAATTTAGATTTCACAGTTGCAAGAAGTAGGAACTTCAAATCTGAAACAACCTTCAAATAGATGGTTTCGCTCAAGAAAAAAACTCAGCATTGAAAGTGGAAATTTAGTTTCTGCAAATGGTAGGTAGGAATTCAATTCTGAAACGCCCATCAAAATTGGCTTTTCTAAAAAAAAAAGCCTACAGTGATAGTTTCGCAAAAAAAAAAGTTGATATGACATGGAATTTTTTTTCACTAAATCGCCTAGTGACAACCATTTTCCCGTCAAATTCCATCCCTGGTTGCGAAAGCAAGTTGTTGTGATCACGTGCAGGAGTGTGTGTAACCAGGACTGCGTTGATCGTGGACTTTCCGCCGCGTGCATCTCCTCCTACCCACACGTCAAGCGCGTGATTTAACCAACCCAAAGATTTCAACCTAACAAGCTATTTCGCCCAATTCCATCGATAGCTATAAATATACTTCCTTCCGGATTTGGGGCTGAACTCCTGTCAAGTATCATAAGTGTGCAAGAAGGGACGCTTGGAACACTGAAGACAACACAGGGGCAGAATCCATGGTATGTTACATCTGTGTAATTGTTTTACAGTACAGAAGTTGTTTTTAAGTTACAGATTAATTCTACGATTACTTCCATAGCTTGCGCAATAAAGAAGTTGTTTAGCCTTACAACGCTTGATGAAGTTTTATCATAAGTTTATGGTGCAAAGAATCGTAGCAGTGATTCCAGTCGTAGTTCCAGGGCCGAGCCCTTACGGATAAGCTTGAGATGGTCACACCATACAAGTTTGTTTGAACTCCTATGCATTCATTGATTGCTCTAATGACTTTTAGCTAAAACTTGTAAATATCCATTTTCAGATTTTAACTTTGGTAAGCCCCTTCTTTTAAGGCAAATCTATTCACCTTGGCTCTGAATTATTGACCGCTACATGTAAGTGTCAGTCTTTATTTTAATTGTGTAAGTTTTAAATCCTTACAGTGACGCTATGAATTTGTCTTTATTTTAATTGTGTAAGTTTTAAATCCTTACAGTGACGCTATGCATAAATTCATAGAAGAAAAAGTAAACAATATTAATCACAATACCATATAAACTTTTAATTAGGAAAACTAGAAAATGTTTTAGAGCTTCACATTTTACTTTTATGGTAAGGATTTTATGATATCATGAACTTTAATCCTTAATTTCTTTACTCATATAGGGTTACAAGATTAACTCCTTAACTTTTAAGTTAGTTAGAAAACAATGGCCCAAAAAACTACTACTCAAAAAACATTAAAAATAAACCAAAAAATTACCTAATTATTTTTGTTGAGTAGAGCTCTCAACCTTTTGAACAAAGAGACTTACCAAGCCCAATAAAGTGGTTACCCTTTTTCATAGATCATAATACCAATAAAGTGGTTACCCTTTTTCCTAGATCAGAATACTTACAATACATGTGATTAATTGTGTAAGGAGTATAACATATACCCAACATTCTTTCACTTGTTTTATTTGTATCTAGAGAATAATATCCATTCTTTCTCTATACCAGAAAAACTTAGTGGTGCTAACATACTTTGTTAATAAATATGTAACATTTTTCAAAGTGTCATCCTTCACTTGTAACACCCTTATTGTCACTGCTTGTGTATTTGTACATATTCTTATTAGGATGGTGGGTTGTGACATATTAAGCTTATGTGCCTATGTGTATCTACACATGTTTTATGGGGCCAAAGTTCTTGTATGGTTTAGGCCAAATAGCTTATGTGCTAAAGGGCTAGCGAGCCTAGTGAATGTAATATGTAATCACACTCATATTAATAAAAATACACCATTATTATAGACCAAGTTAGATAAAAGTGATGGGAGCTAGAACACCACAAGTGGGAAAGATAGCTTGGCTCATTGGCTTAACCTCCCTTTCCACTTTATTGAATGTTAGCACATTAATCTCTTCTAATTACAAATACCAATCTTATTTTTAAAAATGAAAAATACTCCTATAGTGTAATTCATAAATATTATTAATATATACTAAAATTTAAATTTATTAATATTACTCTGTATCTTAAATCTATATTTAAATTTCACAATATTAAATATTATATTTCTTATGATCTCGTGAGACACCTATTAAGGATTAATAAAATATAAAATTAAACATAATTATATAGTATTTAAATTTATGAAATATAACCTATCACTTGACTGCGATTCCTATTTCCAACCCTATAGAAAAGTTATTGCGCCTTGACATACACCAGAGATAGCCATGACATGTACCGGAGATAGCCAAATATAACCAAATATAACGGGCGGTGATGACTAGAGAAAAAAAAAAACGACATGTTATATGGGGCTATCTCCTACACATGTCAAATGCAATAACTTTTTTATGAAGTTAGAAATAGGAATCGCTATCACTTGACATATAAAAACATTTTCATTTTCCTAGAATTTAATGTTTATTATTCACTACTGCACGTGTTGGTGATTCACTATCCTCGATTCAGTAGGTGAATTGATAAAGATGGTGCCCTCACTACCAAAACAAAAAGTTTAAATATCTGTTATATTTTATACATTGTACACATTTAAAAATGGGGTTGTCTACCTATGTTATAAATTTGTTTTGGATGGCAGAATTTCCGTTAGAATTTAGTGATTTTTGATTTTTTTTTTTTAAATTAGAATGTTGAGGGTTAAATTTTTTTGGTAGAAAGCGATTAAACACTGTAAGTATTTAAAATTGTCCCGTTTAACAATTATAACTTAAATTTTCAAAAATTTATACCAAATTTTATTGTAATCTTATCAAAATTTCCATTATATTCCAATCTCATTTACACTTATAAAAATTCAATATAACCAACCAGAAACCTACAGAACACTTGTAAAAATTCAATATAACCCTCAAGAAACCTACGGAAAACAATTACTTCAAATAAAAGAACATACACGTGGCTACCAAAGGCATATGATCTCCGAGATAACACCGAAGAATGTTAATGTGGAGAAAGTTTCTTTGTCACATGTTATTTGGAAAGTTTGGATCTATGCTGTTATAGAGAGTTCTTTGGAAAGCTGGGATCTGTGATGTTACAAGAGTTATTTGGAAAGTTCTGATTTGTTATGTTGTGGAGAGGAGAATCCCTTTCTCATTGGCGTTATATTCTCCACCTTAGCTGCAGAGAAAATAGAAACAAACAGTTAAGCCATCATTGGCTTTTCCCAAGAAATGTAAATCCTTCACGATAGAACTTACCAACTTTTAGATAAAGCTGGAGCATATCATTAAATAAATTCGATCCAAAACATTCTCGATCCTGGAGTGACTCAATTTGATTACATTACTTGGGCACTAAAAATAGCATACTTAAATGAGCCCAAAACGCTATAAAATCCTGACAGAGCTAGCTTTAATGGTCTGGCATGGCCATCTTGTTAGCGGGAACGACTTGGTTACAATCTTCTCGGCATCCTCTTCATTAATTTGTGCCTGGGTTACCCATCGTCTATTGGATTTAGGGAATTTCCATTTGGGTTTCTCCTGTTGAGAGGGAATCTTGGGGAGGAATGGAGATGGAGAAGCTACGCATCAGGCAACAGGTGCTGTTGGACCATCTTCGCCCAATGCATTTGGACAAGGACTCCAAACATCTTGTGGTCAGTCTTGCCTTCTCTAATTTCAGCTTCAAATTAATTTTAGTTATGATTGCAGCCCGTTCTGTAGAGATGGTTTAGAAAGAATTACTCCAAAAACCTTGGCCATTCCAAAGTTGAAGCTGGTTTTTAGAGATGGTTTAGAAAGCACTACTCCAAAAACTTAGCCCATTCCAAAGCTGAAGCTGGTTTTTGGTGCAAGTTTTCCGGTTGATGTGACAAAAAAATGTCCTTAGGGTAGTAATACAATCCCCAAGATTTTCCTCATTCTAATACTAAAACCGCAACGATTTTGGTGTCTTGCCTTGTGTTTGTCATCTCTGGTTTTTTTATATTACAATTGTATATATCTATGTTGGGATTGTGTGTTGTTTCAATGATAAAAAATGCATAACTGTCCCTCGAAGACAAATATTGTTTAGAAGGCATTAACTATACCAAATTTTTTGCCTATTTGGAAGTTGACATTGGGGTGCAAGTTGCAATGTTGAGTGATGACATCTTCCACCTCCTAACATCACCCATGCTTTCATCTATGTGATGTTGCAAGTTATCTTATCGAAGTGGCTTGAAAAAGGCAGACAGGTGACGCCAACTTGTGTTTTGGTTGGGAGAGGGGAAATCTGATCACATGCCTTGAAAGGAGCGCAGGCCCTACTTGCTTGAGCAGGGGGTTTCCCTACAGGAAAAACATAGGATCCAACAAAACTGCTTCAGCAGGGGAGGTGGTTTTGACTCTCAGAAGGGAGGGAAGGTCCTACCCGCTTGAGTGGAGGGAGGGGCAGGTTTAGATATTAAAGTTAAAGGGATATTAGATTTGGAAATCCTACCAACTGAATTTGGGATAAAGTTCAGATTTTGGATGACATTACTTTTGCAATTTGAGGTTTGTTCTCAGAAACTTTCCGAAATTAATCTATATCTTTTAATCCATAGTGTAATAGGAGATCTATCTCATAAAAGTTATACTCGTTTGCATGCTATTCGATTGTGAGCAGGGATGTATCTTTATCAACCTATCTTCCTCTAAAGTTCATATTTACTTGTCACTTGACCCCATAGTGTGTTGTAATTAAGATACCTGGATATTTAATCTTTTATCACAATCCTCCGGGCCTTAGATGCTAACTCAAACAGCTTGGTTTGTGTTGGGATCCCCAACTAATCTCTTTGAATCAATCCATCTTGTTTATTCCTTTACACTCTGTAGAAAAATATTTCTTTATAGTCCTTTCTTTTTTCCTCTGTTACTGTTTTCTGTAACTTTTCCAGTTTTCCTGTGTTGAGTTAATCTTGAGTCCTCCGGACCTCAGATGCTAACACAACCAGCTTGGTTTGTGTTGGAATCCCCAACTAATCTCGCTCAATCAATCTCATCTTGTTTATTCCTTTACATTCTGAATGAAAGTATCTCTTTATCATCCTTTTTTATTTCCTCTGTGACTGTTTTTTTGTAACTTTTCCAGTTTTCCTGTGTTGAGTTAATCTTGACTTAGTAATTCATAAGTGTATCGATCATGCTTATGGGCTCATGGTATTGGATAACCCGTGATATCAGCATGTGATAAAGTCTATTTAAAAGCTTGAAGAACTCCATTGTAAAGTGCCTTAGGTAGTTTGTTCTTTGGCCAAATTGGCCAAGTTGAATGGAGATATATATTCTTGAAAGTTGGTTTTTTCTGTAAAATGTGTACAGTGTAAAATCCTCTTATGCGTTTTGTAATTGCTTTTTGATTGTCGATATTACTTCTCTTTCTATAGGTTTAACACCCTCGTCATATGAAATATGTTGTTCAACAAGTTTATTTCATGTTAGCTATTGTCTCTGGATGGGGTGTCACATATTCATACTTTTGTCACCTGATTTCTTGTCTGGATATGTGGATTCAAATATCTGAATGGATTTCCCATTTTCCTATTATTTACATGTCACTTGTTGAGCAGGCTTCTGCATGTGCTGCTGGAGATAGTGCCGCTTATCAGAGAGTTGGTGACTTTGGTGATGATATTGTTATCGTAGCGTAAGTATGAGCCCCTGTACAATGCAAATCAGTGTCAGTTGTTCGTATCTTATAACTGACTGCCTGTGGGTTTTATAAGTGATTCATTATCAATACTAAGACTTTTAATAAATTACTACCTAATTAAGACACTTCCAATCATGCAATTCAATGGGCCAGTCTGTACGTTTATCAAATATATCATGCATGATATTGCTGTATTTCTGGTATGTTGTTGACAAATTGTTTTTGTCGATTGGCTGTTGTTTGTATATTTGCATCAATTCTTCATACAGGGCTTACCGCACTCCCATTTGCAAGGCAAAACGTGGAGGCTTTAAGGATACTCATCCGGATGACTTGCTTGCAGCTGTTCTTAAGGTTGGTATGCCTTTTTGTTTAAACTTTTATATCCAGACTTCGTGTTTTGACGAACAATTTACCGAGTATATTAGAACTTCTTCTCATTATGAAATATTGATTCATAAATATATCAGGGTTTTTCTTATGATATTTCCTAGAATGCTACCATTATCAACTTGCTTTGAAAACTTGAATGTGGTGTAGGGATTATTGGAGAAAACTGGAATCAATCCAGGTGAAGTTGGTGATATCGTAGTTGGTACAGTTCTTGCCCCTGGTTCTCAAAGAGCCAGTCAGTGTCGGATGGCTTCTTTTTATGCTGGATTCCCGGGTGTGTAGAGTAGCCATCCCCTTTAATTCATTCAGTTCAGTTATTTCATGCTTAGCCATATTTTATAATATACAGGCTTATGATTATACTTTCTTGTTCACTACAGAGACTGTTCCTGTCAAAACTGTCAATAGGCAATGCTCATCTAGTCTTCAAGCAGTAGCAGATGTTGCAGCAGCTATTAAAGCTGGGTTTTATGATATTGGTAAATGAAATCAAGTCTCTTCTACAATATTTGAGACATGAAATTTCAGTTACTTCATGTTCATCTATTTCTTGGTTTATTGCAGGGATAGGTGCCGGATTAGAGACAATGACTGTCGACTCAATGGCATGGGCGGGCCCGGTGAATCCAAGGGTAAGCATTGACATATTGTAATTGTAGTTGTGATCCTTTTCATGCTAACTTCTTCAAATCGGTTTGGCCTTGCTCTAGATACAGCACTTTCTATTTGAGCGAATCAGTTTCGTTAGCTTTTAGATTGTTGAGGCTATATTTGTGGAAGTATGTTGATATATTTTTCTTCCCCATAGAATGAAACTCACAAGCAAGCACAAGATTGCCTTCTCCCAATGGGTATAACTTCAGAAAATGTTGCTGAACGCTATGGAGTTTCACGACATGACCAAGATCAGGCTGCTGTAAGTAGTTATCCTTTCTGTTTCATTAATATGAATTTCCAATTCTGTGCTCCATCCAAGATTTTATGTTCTTGCTAGGTAAGGCATCCACAATACTCGGGGATAGTAACTTGATTAAAATAGTTAAAGCTTTATTTCTTGGTGGAAAAGTTTTAGATAGTATGACAAAGAATTGAATTGCATTTGCAGGTTGAATCTCATAGGCATGCAGCTGCAGCAGTAGCTGCTGGGAAGTTTAAGGACGAAATCATCCCAGTAGAAACTAAGGTATGAAAGTTGTAT
This sequence comes from Pinus taeda, assembly GCA_000404065.3. Classification (NCBI taxonomy): domain Eukaryota; kingdom Viridiplantae; phylum Streptophyta; class Pinopsida; order Pinales; family Pinaceae; genus Pinus; species Pinus taeda. The sequence goes on from APFE030800465.1 coordinate 45,316, forward strand.
TGCTGAAAATATTGAAAGCCTTGGTCCAACATGTATGCTTCATCCTATGAAAAAATGTTACTGCATGGCAGTAAAAATGGTAAATATGCTCGTTGAAACCAGATCTCAGATGGTGGACATTATGGTTCCTGTTTTATGTTTCAGATTGTTGATCCTAAAACTGGAGAGGAGAAACATGTTACGATATCTGCTGATGATGGGATTCGACCAGATACTAGCCTTTCTATTCTAGCAAAACTTAAACCTGCCTTCAAGGAGGGTGGAACGACAACTGCAGGTATATATTTTTTGTGCGAACCCCTTGGCACATTAATTTTTGAACTGGATATGCAACGTGAAACATTCAACATTTGCATAAAATAGGAGGCTGGTTATTTGGTCATTCATGATGTTTTTGGAATGCAATGGTATTAGGGAACTCAAGCCAAGTGAGCGATGGAGCTGCTGCTGTCCTCCTAATGAAAAGGGCACTAGCAGTTCAGAAGGGCTTACCTATTCTTGGTATATTCAGGTTTGTACCGTATTCAGATTGATTCATTATTAGTTCATTTATTAAGTTCAATGTCACGAAGTGATTTACATATGATGACATGCAGGAGTTTTGCAGTTGCTGGGGTTGATCCAGCTGTTATGGGAATTGGCCCAGCTGTTGCAATTCCAGCAGCAGTCAAGGCAGCTGGCCTTCAAACAAGGGATATTGATCTTTTCGAGATTAATGAAGTACGCTTGGGAGACAGTAATACTATTCTGGAATTCTCAACTTTATTTGATTGAACATTGTCAAGTATACATTTAACCCATATTTTGTATGCAGGCCTTTGCTTCACAATTTGTATACTGCGTTCGAAAGTTAGAATTGGATCCTGAAAAAGTGAATGTTAATGGAGGAGCGATGGCTTTTGGTCACCCACTTGGTGCAACGGGTAAGCTTAGTGAGAAATCATGCTCAATTTCCCGTTTCAAAGAGGGTTCTTACATTGACGGTCTTGAGGCTTTTAATTTGAAGGACTTAAATTGTTTCTTGTTTGAAGACTATAAGTATTCGGTTTTGACGAGAAATCTAATATGTGACAGTAAATGAAGAATGAGCTTCTTAGAATTTGAACATTTAAGTCTATACTACAACATCTATTCTATGTCTCTGCACCAAGAAGAGAAAGGTGCTCTTGCAGCAGCCTACGGTGGAAAAGATGTGTCACCTACATCTGTAACATGCTAATAAAATTAAATGAAAAAAAATAGTTGATGTCTGAAGTTTAATGTCGAAATTGAAACAAAAAACTCTTGATTTTCTACTTCTTTTAAATGATAATAATATAAAAATAGGGTTAGTATAGATCCATTGGCAAACATTAACCACGAGGCAGTGAGCCAATGATTGGCTCACTGACTTTCAGTTTTATCTATTGAATTCCACATTATTCTGATCCAATGGACAGAATGGAAAGGCAGTGAGCCAATGATTGGCTTGCTGTTTGGTGGTTAATATTTACCTAGATCCATCTTAGCCCTGGATCTTTAATCCCCGAGATATTTTCACCCAAGTTTTTTATTCCTTTTTATGCTTAATAGACTTAATAGATCTAGGTTATAGTGAATCTATGTTAGTAAATATCTATCTATCTATTTAATGGATTCACTTTAAGGTTGTGACGTGTACCTTTCTATGGATTGTAAATAAAATATAGGTAACTTGGAAAGACGAAAACAACTCATATCATCTATTTTGTAAGCTTAAACGTTCTACTCGGATAGTAGAACATAACTATAACATTGTTGGGGGTTTGGGCTTCAATTACTTGCACAATGGATTGATCTATTTCCCCTTGCTTCATGATTGTAAAGAGTCTGCACGAGGATTTTAAAACAAGGTTTGTTTTCTTGGCATCAATGTTTTTAGGTGCTCGTTGTGTTGCCACATTATTACATGAAATGAAAAGGCGTGGCAAAGACAGCAGATTTGGAGTAATTTCAATGTGCATAGGTGGGTAAAAAACCATGGAGTTTATAGCGCTGTGTTGTTTAACTTTAAGGTTACTTGTTTGAATGCTTACCGGTATTGTGATTCTATCAGGCACTGGAATGGGTGCAGCAGCAGTTTTTGAGCGTGGGGGTGCTGTGGATCCCTTGAGTAACACTCGTTAAGTCAAAGCTAATGGTCTTTTGTCAAAGGATGCAATGTAAAAAGTGTCTTACCATAGTAGATTGGTCTACAGTGGTGTTGTCCCTGGTTTCCATTCAAATATGGCACTTCTTAACAAACATTTATTATAACTGTGCAATGTTTTTCAAATAAATTACTTTCTAAAGGTTGGATCTCTTCTTATCCAAGCAGGTTATGAAGTCTATCTCAATATGTAAGCAGTAGGTGGAGAAACTAAACAATTTGAAATTGTTATAAAATGAGAATTCTTTTATGTTTATGTTCACAGTATCTGCTGCATCCTTAATAATGATTAATGGTTTGTGAGGAATGTGACTTACGATTTAAAATAAAGTGACTGTTGAACCAACAACTTGTAAATGAGAAAGTCGCTGTTCTGGTACGTTTGTATGGATGTCTTACTGCTTATTTTTTTATTTTTTTCCCATGACAAAACTCGTGCTTACCAAGATCTCTTTCGGATTAAAATTGGTCGAAATATCGATGAATTACAATGGCTGGACACCAAAAGCTCCAAATGGCGAAGTGAAGTGTGGCAAAAATTCAAGGGAAAGTCCGACTCTTATGCCAAGAAAATTCTGACTGATCTAAACAGATGTAAACCATGCATGCACCCAGCTATTTACAAATTCTGACTGATCTAAACAGATGTAAACCATGCATGCACCCTGCTATTTACAACTTGAGGTAGAGGAAGTAACCGACAAAAGCAGGAACCAGGCTAGAGTAAGCCAAGGAAATTAACACAAATACATCTGTGTTAAGCATATTGGAAAATTGAAACACAAATACATCTTTGTTAAGTATATTGGAAAATTGAACCGGTTTTGAGTGCTTTTAATGGTTAAAAGCATTTCTTCCTTGTAAAAAGTCTTAAGTTCAAATTCAGAAAGGGTAGATTATCTACACTTTTGTAGAATTTAATGCAGTCAAATCCCTGCCTAAAAGGGATATTTATTTTTAAAGAGAATGTATGATTGACTAGCCATCATAATTTATAGTGGAGGTTTTGTTTATGCCATTTTTTGGTTTGATTGTTCTATAATTCTACTAAAGTTGATGCCTTTGGTATCGATTTCGAACATAATTTATAGTGGAGGTTTTGTTTATGCCATTTTTTGGTTTGATTGTTCTATAATTCTACTAAAGTTGATGCCTTTGGTATCGATTTCGAATTTATATTTATGTGGAGTGTTGTATTATTCCTTTCTTCGATTTGGAATTTATTGTTAATGAAATAATATTTATGTGGAGTATTGTATTATTCCTTTCATCATTTAACTATGATATAAATTAAAACTTTGAAGGTTGGTTTAGTTTATAAACAGAATCATGAGAAGGGTTTAGTTTAAACTTTCAAATATCATAATTGTCAAATTGAGTAAGATTGAGAAAAAAAAATATTTTAACTTGTTTAAAGTCTTAATCTTTCTTTTTTGGCTCTTTGAATATTTCAACCTAAGGTCTCAAATGTAACTCCTTGGCCACTTATGAGTTTTTTTTGTTGGATTTCTTTGAACTCGGCACCTGGTATTTCATTCCAAGCAATAACTTATTGAACAAACACACAGTTAAGTTTCTAACAAAAATATTTAGCAGAAGCAAATAACGATCTATACCACAATAATACAAATATATTTTTGCTTAAGAAATCAGTTCATCATTAATAAAACTCAGAACCTATTTGGGCTCCTGTCTTAGGATAATGGTCCAATGGTCCAATTGTGAAAATATAGATATAAAAAACTTGGATCTGATGTAGCAGAGCTACCCTAGATAGGTGTATGTTCTCACATGCATATCTAAATCTCAATCTCGCAGATCTACCCTAGATGGGTGTTTGTTCTTTCTTGCATATCTAAATCTCATTCTCTAGCCCCTTTGCACTTCCTTTGACCCAACACATGCTCACTGATATGCCACTTTCAATATTGTGGTGTTGTTGTGTCTAACTGAATCTCAATCTCTAGCCCCTTTGCACTTCCTTTGACCCAACACATGCTCACTGATATGCCACTTTCAATATTGTGGTGTTGTTGTGTCTAACTGAACCAGGAAGATTCTCAAAATCCTCAAAATTTATCAATCTCAGTAAACCAGCGCCCAGTCGAAGAGCGCTGATTACAATAGTTTATTCGGTTTTCAAAATGTCCTCCGTACGACGGAGAAAACGCATTCTGAAGTTTTGTCTAAACAAGCAAAAAAAGAAGGAGGCCCAGAGCAGGCTAAGTGGCAGCGCCATACGGAGAGAACGCACTCTGAAGATTTTTCCAAACAAGCAAAAAAGGGAGGCTCGAGTAGACCAAGTGGCAGCGCCATACGGAGAGAACGCACTCTGAAGTTTTGTCCAAACAAGCGGAAAAGGAGGGTAGAGTAGACCAAGTGGCAGCACTAAAGCAGGACAAGTGGCAGTAGAGAGCAAGGAACGTGGCAGAAGGTCGAACCCATGGTTCCAATTATCAAGCGGAGAAGTCGTGGGTCGAACTGCGCCCACTGGGCCGACAACCCAAAAGTTTACCAACAGGCCACGGGTTGACTTTGCTATATTAAAAGGGCGAACCTTATTTGAACTTTCATTGTTTGGCTATGGTGAAAAAGGCTGGCCAAGTTCGCCATACCTAGCAGGTCCGCCAAAACCTTCGGCTTGTTTAACGACTCTCCAAACGAGCTAACAAAGGAGCCTCCAAATTTGGTGTGGGGCAAACATATGTTAATGAGACTCAGCGCGCAATCCAACCATATGATACAACGCATATACCAAAGTTAACATATATATGTTACATGTATCACCGCGGGGATATCACCGCCAGTCTATGGTTATGAACCATATGTTAAATATGGCAGTTGTCTATAATGAGATTTTTTGAAAGCTTTTCTGGTAGGTTTTTCCGGTCAAAATCCGGCAGCAATTTATTGGAATCACAAGTTTGATAGCTAGTTTCTGCACAATCAAAGACTCCCAAGGGTTTTTCAGGGTGCTGAATCCAACTATGCAGTTAAAAAACCATTTTAACCGCTAAAAATCAAGATTTAACCTCAATTTCTTCCGCCGGATTCCGTCACCGGAATCTCCAAAAAGTCGCATTATAGACAACTCCTTAAATATGGCGCGTGGAGTTTATCACATATATCCGCCAAGTGTATTGTTAAACTATATGTTGCAATGTTATACCGTATCTCGGATGGCGCGGGGTTTTATACCATTATAAACTATATGATATGGTTGTAACACTATATATGTCATATAGTTATGCCAACTCCAATGTTTTGCTATGTTAATACATATTGTTGCCCAGCAAAGCTCGCGGGTGGCTCCGCGGGTTTGACCTTGGGACCCCTTGTGGGTACTATAAAGGATTTCACCAATGTGTCAAAGCCAAAGGATATATGAAGTGATGTTGTAGTTTTATGCACTGTGCTTATAAATGTCTTTTGAGGCATATCTTAGTCAATATTGGACTTTTTTGTAATTTAAAAGCTGTGTGGGAATGCTGAAGTTGAGACCCATCAGTTGACAATAGCCATTGATGCTTGTGAGCAGATTTCAAAATGGTGAATTTTGATGTAAAGAGACTTCATGAGCATTTTCAATATATCGAATGCTCTTTGGAAGCAGAGCCAGAGATGTAGTTCAAGAGGGACGAACTTCATCATCAAATTTGTTGTGTCTTTTTCTTATTACTGTTGTTCATGGTTGATTTCATATTTCAAGTTTTTAAGTTTAAGGCACATAAAAATCCATTTTCCCTATTAATTCACTTAAAAATCAACCTTAGTTAATATTTGAAGAAATTGAGCAAATAGTCAATTCTGTTGATTTTGGATCACTAACTCCTCTCCTGAACCTTGCTCTTATAACTTTACATTGAGTCAAAAACCCTAATCTTAACCTTAATCTCAAATTGATTGATGATCAAGATTAGATTTCGCCTTACTTGAGATTAATGGCTAAGATTAAAACTTATTTACTAAAGTAAATTACTTTACTTTCCTTAGTTTTTATTACCTCACGTTCAACTTGGGCTAAGTTACATCACCAACTTGCTCAACCTAGAGCAAATGTTCTAAGGAGATTTAGGCAACTTCTATATGCCTAGACATAAATCTTGTGTAGAAGTATTGACCCAAGAACTTCCAACACTCCTTAGTGAGAGAGGCAATTCTGAAAGTACTTCCTCCACCTAAATTTGTTTTCAATTCCACCACATCATTCGTTATTGTAAATGCTCCCTCTGAACTGGAAGACTTCCCCCGGTACCTACTTTGGAATCTGACCTAAAGACTTGTTTCTTCCAATCATGCTCCTGAACATCCATCAATGTTAGCTCATACCAACTAGGTATGATAGATTTGGAAGAGGCCTCCTGCCCATCTTCGAGATTAGAAGTCTGAGTCTCTAGTGTCTTAAGTGTTTAGAGTCTCTTGCTCAATCTTTGTCACTAACGTCGATCCTCGATCCTCAATCCCCTTATATATGTTTAAAGGCTAACCCTGCAAGTTGTACAAATTACCCTTCTTAACACCAAGCCTCACCACTGTGGCCTGGCTAACTCCCTCTGAATGCATGAATAGTTATCCTTTCCTATACACAACATCATACCCTTTTGTCCTCCAGAGTTGAGATTGAGAGCAAGTTCATTTTTAGCTCTGGGACATATAACACCTCTACCACCTCTAGAGATCTTCCTAATTCTAGCTAAAATAACTTTGTTCTAACCCCTTTCATTGCATGTATGGTTCCCATATCAACTTTCACATACATGTCTGGATCTCACTATAAAACACTAAGCAACACTTCCCTCATTCTCGTCATATCACAAGATGCTCCACTATCCATGAACCATGCATCATTGTCCACAAACTGGACACTTCTAACACTAGTGCCAGAAAGGCAAGCATAGACTAATGGGAACTCATTTTTTGTTGCAAAATCTTCAATCTCGATTGATGCTGCAACTTGTGCTTTCCCTTTTCCTTTCTTTCTATTTGGAGACTGGCTCGAGTGATGTCCAGACTTGTGACATGCAAAGCTCTTGACTTTTCTCATGTCCTTCTTCCCATCTTGAGAGGATCCTCCCTCTCCTTTGTTCAGTTGCCAACCCCCTTGCCCTTTCTTACATGACGTGAAAGAGAAATGTTCTCATCACCCCTTTTACTTTTTACATGGTTGCCGTGAAGAGTCTTCACACGAGTCTCCTCCTGGGTGAAGTCATCCCACAATCTATCTCAGGTTGGGAGATTCTCTCGTGCCATAATTCCTTTGACGATGGTATCTCACTTCTCTATGAACCCGTTCAAAGCTATCCTTAACAAATTCGAGTAAAAAACTCTCCCCTGCTGCAACAAGCTCATCTCGTACATGAGATATTCTAGTGAGATAAGAAGATATCGTTTCATTCTTGGGCATCTTGGTGTCCTCGAGTTTCTCTCTCAGCACCATTTTCCAATTATGGTTGTCGCTTTGGTATAACTTGGTCAACGCCTTCCCCATTTCTTTGGTGGTTTTCTTCCTAGATATATGAGGGATAATGTGATCCTTCACTCCATCTAGGATAATCCTTATGGCTTTCAAATCCCTTCTTATCATGAGTGGCTAGAAGTGATGCATTTGCAGGACATACAAACTCCCAGATCTTGTTTTCCTCTAACAATTCCATCCTTTGCTTCTAGATGTTGTAGTTGGACAACCCATCCAAGTGATCTTTAAACTTGAGATATGTCGCCATATTTCTCTAATTGAGTAAATTGTTGTCTATAGTTACTCAAACTAATGTTGCATGCTTCAAGGCCCTACCTTGTGCTTTGACTATGCGTTGTCTTGACCACGAACTCTTGTTGTTCCGCCTCGATAACCAACTCTATCCTATCTACTGCTTGACACTCTTTACAATGCGTGCCTACTCTCTCCTTGCGTAATTTGTCAGATTCACTCAATCTGCAGCTTGGGTTTGTGGTCGTTGCCTCTGTTGTTTCTTGTGGTTGCTCGACCTACCCCTCCCTTGAACTTGTTCACCTTGTTTGTTTTGAGTTAAATTCGTTTACGCTCAATATTCCATTGCTTGTGTCCATTGCCAAACTTTTGATCTGCACCCACTACTCAACCTACATTTGGCGATTGTGTTAGGCTTAAATTTTGCAATGTTTGTTGCCTCAAACTATTTTGGTGGTTGATCTCAGTGCCCCCGATTCTTTGTTTTCTTGTCAATGTCTATCTTAGTCAATTGCGCACAATCTATTTCAGTCGGTTTTTTGTCATCTTTCCTGTCTATGTTCAATAGTTGGGTGGCTTGAATACTTGTACAATTGATCAACAATTGCCCCCCTTACAGGCAACCGAGGATTGGGTGGGTCATCAAACCTACCCTCTCCTCCCTCCCCCCCAATGGTTTGACAAACCCCCCAATTCCTTTTTAATTATTATTATTATTATTATTTTCAATTTTTCATGCCCCTAAAATAAGAATCTGGCCCCTTTAAAAAAACTTACTTTTGATACTTAGTGGATTTAATTTGGCCCTAAATTTTTTTTCTCATACGATCGTGACCGAACCTGCCTCCAATGATTTAGTACAAACCTAACAACTGTGATTCCGAGATTAGTTCAAAGTTTACGCTCAAATATTATGTTAGATTTCCTTGAATCCATAACCTAATATTTCATTCCAAGCAATAACTTACTAAGTAAACACATAGTTAGGTTCCTAAAAAAAATATTCAGTGGAAGAAAATAACGATATGAATCACAATAATACAAACAAATTTATGCACAACAAATAAGTTCATCATTAATAAAAACTCAGAACCTTCTCGGGTTCCCGTCTTGGGATAATGGCCCAAGTGAGAAAATACAGATACAAAAAAACTTGGATTTGTTCCAACAAATTTTCCCAAGATCGATGCTCAATCTCTCTCGCAAATCTAGATCTCTAGCCCCTCTGCACTCCCTTTGACACAACACACACTCACTAATATGCCGCTCTTAATTTTGCATTGTTGTTGTGTCTAACTTCTCTCCTCAACCTTGCTTTTATAACTTCACATTAAGCGAAAACCCTAATCCTAACCCTAATCTCAAAGTGATTGATGACCAAGAGTAGATCTCACCTCACGTGAGATCAATTGCTAAGATTAAAACTTACTAAAGTAAATTACTTTACTTTTCATGTTTTTATTAGCTCAATAAACCAACATATTAATATGCATTTTTTCCTAAGTTAGACTTAGGCTAAGTTACATCAACAACTTGCTCAACCTAGAGCAAGTGTTCTAAGGGGATGTGGGTGACTTCTACATGTCTGTGCATAAGTACCTGCATGAGCTACAATCTTCAACATTTTTGGTCATCATGGTTTAGTTGTAGTAATCATGAGAAGGGGTTAGTCTTAACTTTCAATTATCATAATTATCAAATTGAGTAAGATTGAGAAAAAAGAAAACATGGATTAAAGTCCTTGTATGTCTTTTTGACTTTTTGAATATTTTAATACTTTTGAGCTAGTAAAACTCAGTGCTGAAGTGTAACTCCGTGACCACTTATGAGTTTTGGATCATCATGGTCTAGTCACTTACAATGTTGGTATCTATCTTAGAGGTAACCATTTGCATTGATGCTTGGTTCTTTTAATCATGTCAAAGTTAATACACATTATGCAAGATTCTATATTGTGCTCATGAAAGAAAGTTGTTCAAAGTTATTTAAGAACCAATAATTAGTTGCAACTTGCAATTAACCATTTCAATTTCCACTCTGTAAAACTTTTAAAGTTTTGATATCATTTTCCACCAAAATCATCTTTATGGGCATTCACTAGAGGTGAAAAAGCTCTCAACTTTAGTTCATGAGGGGAAACCATCTCCAACCAAAGGAATTCATCTCTTATTTGGCCAAAGGCACTACCCATGGTTACCTTGATAGTGCGCCAATTATCTTTATGGATGGTACTTTTCCTACCCAAGGGATTTTTCCTAAATACCTATGTACACAGTTTAACTAAATCTTTGTGTACTAAATTTGTGTTGAAGCTCTTCTACTCTAGATTGAGCAATGGAGATCATAGGATTAAAATGTTGATGTATATAAAGAACACTAAAAAGAGATCTTTGGAGGGTTTTCTTCAAATGCATTGCTAGGTAAACCATTGGGTTATGGAGTCATATAGCTAATGATTAGGCCCCAAGGGACTTGAAAAGACACTCAAGAAATCTAATAGGAAGATGGATTTTTCAAATACTATTGGAGATCAAATCAAGGTTCCAATGTGAAGATGGAGAAATTTGTTAGCGTAATGGAATTTCCAAGGAATCCTATAGATCAAGAATTCCATACTATTATCTCATAATATAAAAGGAGAAGGCAGTGAAGTATGAAAGTGTTAAATATCACATATGTTGTAGAAAAATTAAGCATAATTAACACACATAATTAAAAAAAACAAAACAAAAAACAAAACAAAAAAAATAGAAACATAGAAATGGTGGAAAAAGCCTCGGCCTCAATGTATTCCTCTCATCATGCAATTCAATGTACAAAGAATGATAATAATACAAATAAATACATGAGGAAGTTGGTCTCAAGATAGTATGTCTATCTTGGACAAACTTGGTTGAGATATTTTCTAAACAAAACACTAATCTAGGAGAACTAGTTGGAGATAATCTCTCATCCTAACTAAACTCCCTAGTTTGAGGAACTAACTCCTAATTCTCAAGATTTGATTTATTTAATTATGATATTTGGATTTATAATTGTTTTATTATGAGAGTGAGGCTAACATTCCCCCCCTCAATGATAAATCCAAATTAAGAACAAGGAACCCTCTTCCAAGTTCTTAAGTTGATCTTCAAAAAACATTTGCCTGAAAAACCGCCAAAGTTGGATGCTGAAGAAGCTGCAATATGAATAGACCATGATTCAGCTGCATGTCTGATTCATCTTTGAATGTTGCTTGACAACACCATCACGTGCCAAGCTGCAAAAGGATCCATCTGTCATTTGCTTGAAATCAGCGTCTTGTGTCCACTGACAAAAAATGATGAACGCCCACTGGCGAATCTGCTGAATGATGATCACCCACTGGTTGATGACATTGAAAAACAACTCATTGTTGCTTTTGTTGTGTTTGAAAATTGCTCACTGTTGACTTTGTTGTCAATTACCCACTAGCGAATTTGTTGATGCTCACTCGCTGATGAAAATGCCCACTGGCTTCTTTGCTGATGTTGTCGAGACTTTCAGTCTGACAACCACTGTCAATTTCATTGATATTTCCCCCCCTTTGTTAGCTAAAAGGAGAGACAATTATTTTCATTTAATTTCTGAACTCCCCCCTTCAGGTGTAGGAGTGTTTCACTGGTGTACTCCCCCGTTCAGCTGCACGATAGTACCATCTTCATTTTTATTGTTGGTTGCAATATGTGTGAGCGGATTCGATTGTAAAACTTATACAATCTTCTGACTGTGGTTGACCATTCCCAGGGATCAATCCATGAATAATTGATCTTCAATCTACTTGATTATTGTTGTTTGCTGCATTGTGTTGATGAATGATTTGACTTGCCACAATGGTGACAAGGATGGAGATCAAAACACTGATCTTCCATATGATCAGTTCTTTGGCAATGAAGGAACTTTGGTTTGACTGCAACTTCATTTTGCGTACATGTCTATTTGTCTACAACTTTCTTATGGCTTGTTGATGTTATTTGATAAAGAAACCCTACACTGATAAACTTGATCAACTTAGAATAATTGGGGATATGCAAGTTGTTTTCATCTTTGTCATATCCTAATCCTTGTCAATTTTTGTTACTTTGAAGTTTTTCCCATGGCTTGATGATTGGTTTGGAAGAAAGTTGAACTGGATTAGGGACCACTTCGACACTTGAAGTTGGTTGGATCAATGATTTGGAATCATGAGCTGAATTTGTATTGTTCAAAGACTTGGAAGCACCACTATTCTCTAGCAACTCAATTCTTTGTAGTTGCAACTCCAGTTGAAGGAATTCGATCATTTCATGTGTATGTTGAAGATGCACTTGAATATTAGCAAGAGTTGTTTTGCTGATGTTCATCATGTCACCAGCTGATGATAAAATCAAATTGTTAAGAATTTGGAACAATTGAATGTGTGTCGCCATGTTAGCTTGCTCACTTTGAATTCAGGCTCGCTTGTACTGTTGCTTATTGCTAATGCTTTAAACACTTGCTAGAGTTTTATAACTTAGTTGTTTGAACTCTTGATTTCACGCTCGCTTGATGACGATTGCTTTGCTTGAATGCTTCACTGACACTTTGTGAATGCTTTCAATCAACTTCACGCTGGCTCGTTTGTCGTAGATGTCATGATTTGAACTTTCGCACTTGATTTTGACATGCTTGCTTGCTTGGTTGTTTGAATGACACATTCACTTGATTTATTGCTTATTGTACTTGTGTTAAACACTGGCTTGATTTGATGGTCACTTAAATAATAGAATACACTTGTTTGATGATGATTGCTTGCTAGATGTCTTGCTTGAACTTGCTTGATTGATCACTGACACTTTGTGCTTTCTTGAATGTACTCATTGAATGTGCTGATTAAAAAAAAGGTGTAAAACATTGTCAAAAATGCACCTAAGTGACAAATGACAAGTTCAATCTTGATGACTAAGTTGAAGACTTACTTGACTTAATGTATTCACCTTAACAATTCAAATTAGGGTGTCGGTTACAACTAAGAATGCACCTGTACAATTCAGTGAAAAAATGTAGAAATTGTGAATAATATAACACTTATTCACAGAGATTATCCTGATTATACACTATTGCGGAATGCATGCATAATACACAACCTCCTCTACCATTGATCATCAATTTTGCGGAATTAAGAAACAATCACATGCGCACATTGAAACATCAATCACACATATCAACACAATATGTACTGGGGAAAGAATACAGCTGAAAACCCCCAACTATATGTATATTATATTGATTGAGAACATGTAACAATACATAGTACAATACTCCTCGCAAGTACTCAATACTATCTCCACCTGTTACACCACA
>APFE030800470.1:2509-71442 GCA_000404065.3 Pinus taeda
ATGCAAAAATAATTCAAAGTATAAATAAGGAAGAATTGTTAAAAGGACTAGATAATACTGATTCACCCCCCCTCTCAGTATTATTTTCAATAGATCCTATCCATAACTACATACAAGTAATCATGACCTATTTTTGGCAATTGAAGACCTCCTACAAAATCCATAGAAACACTCTCCCATGGTCATGAAGGAACTGAAAGTGGTGTGTACAATCCTAACTTCCTATTACTAAGCCTACTGTTTGCACATAATGAACATACTTTAATAAAACTAGACACGCTTTCAAGCATATGAGGCCAATAAAAATACTTATGTAGATGTGCCACCATATTACTTACACTGAAATGACCAACAATAAGAGAAGTATGTGCCTCTCTTATGATGTTAACTCTTTCTTGTTGTGGAATAAAACGCTTTCTAAGATGGTATAACAAGTTATCGTGCAAATGATAATCTAATTCCTCTACATGGTTACATTGACTCAAGCTTGCAAAAACATCTTGAAAGTCATTATCTAATGCATATTTCTCAATATAACTTTCATGCAAAACAGAATTATGCTCGAGTAAATTAGTTGCACTAACAATAGGCAGAGAAAGCATATGAACAAATTTGTTGTAGATACCTTTCTTATACCTGATTACGAAGTGAAATAGTTGAAGAAAACCCATCCATCAAAAGATTCGTGATTTCTACAACTTTGATTGAGATTGTAAGTATTGCAATGGTTGATGATCAGTGTGAATGATGGTTTCCTTAACCATCAAGTAGGGCTTCCATATTTTCACACTTTTCACCAACACATATAATTATTTTCATATGTAGGAAAATTAATCATTGCACCATTAAATTTTCCAAATGAAAATAGATAGGCTTACCATGTTGAATGAGGATTGTACCAATAGCATAATCACTAGCATCAATATGAATCTCAAACAACGATATCAAGTCTAGAAGTGTAAGTGCTAGAGTTTTATTGATATTTTTGTTCAATACATCAAAGGCGCTTTTCTATTTTCCCACCCACTGAAAATCCTTTTTCACACTTGTTAATCGATGGCGTGGAGAAAATGTTGATCGTTTCGTGGAAACAGAAGATGAGGACTATCTCAGAACATTTATATTTCCTCACAACCTTATTGTTGTCCGATACATAGAAGATTTTCGCAACGAACAAGCTGAAATTCAAATTATATCGAATTCCAGATTCTCATGGTCTGAGATCAAACAATATGTAGAATACTATACGTCTAACTTCGATTTTAGATCTGAAACGATCACTGTTAGAAGCCTTTCCGAGGAGGAAAGAGTGAATAATATTAGTGTAGCAGTGGATGGGTTGCCATCAATTATTATTAGAAGCGAAGAAAGTGAAAACAGTGACGGAGTGATGTGCCCAGTGTGTCAAGACCCATTTTCTAGTACAGACCCTGCAAAACAATTGCCGTGCAAACATATTTTTCATTCGAAGTGCATTCTCCAATGGTTTCGTCGTAAAAATTCATGTCCAACCTGCAGACGTTAGCCTGCGTTTCTTAGCATTAATCCCGTGGATTAATTATTGACTTGACAGAGTAGTTTTTTTCGTTGACTTTACCTTTTTAGTATTTTTTATTTATAAATTGAACTTTCCTTAGGAGAAGGATGTAATTTGTTTTTTATTAATTTTAATTTAGATGTTTAAAGAGGCTTGTTTGATTCACCCTAGTGAATCAACAAACGCTGTCTCGACTAATTTAGTAAATTGTGAAGAATAAAATAAAATTTTAGAAAAATCATATAGTTTATGTAATATATGTGTGAAAGAAGTTGTATTATTTATATATTAAAGGTTAAGAAATGTTAATTTATGTTTTAAATTTCTTATTTGATTTTATTTTTATCAAGGATCGCTAGGATTACACATCATACTAAGCATTACTAATGCTTTTAATTTTTGGCATATAATTTTTGGGTTATTCATTTTCTCAAGAAGAATTATACTTCACTAGTTATTGTGTCATGCATTAATTATGATAAAGGATAACTAAAATATTTATTGCTAATACATCAATATTTATAATATCTGGAAAGTATTTTTCTTCCATTTAATTATCCTTTCTCTTTACTATATGTTATCTTTGCATGTGAAATAAAATATCATTAATACTTTATGTTTTGTAACACTGAATATAATTCTGAATTTTAGATATGCAAAAATGATTGAAATGGCACAAAAAGCAATTATTTTGTAAAACACCCCTACCTAAATGCCACCACATCATGGTAGAATAAGATGGTTACTATGTTGACATAAGATATACGGTATTGTTATGGAAATGGGCTCTAAACATTTTGATCTTTTAAACTATTTTAAAGCGTTAACTAGACATCATTTTTGTGTTGTCAAGATGATTCTAGTGATATAAACTTCTACTTCAATTGGACTTCTCGATAAAAAATTATGGCAGTCTTAGTTCTAATGAATCAAAGGGTTCTATGTCACCACTTCACCATGTGGAATCCAAGCACTGGTCGTAACCATCCTCTCAACGCCTCTTGGATTGGGTGTATTAGTTTTAGACTTGTTCATGGGTTTGATTTTGACAACATTGTGTAGTGTCATTAATAAGAAATCGATTGGGCTCATGTATAGGCCACTACAGTGTGACATTGCATCATCTCACACTCACGTGTGTAGCCACTTCATCCCGATATTACATCATATTTCACTCACATGTATGTCACCACAACCTTAGATTAAATCATCTAGCACCATTTAACTCGCACCACACCTTTAAATTAGTGTGGAACAATTTCCAGGATAATGTGTCCTAGCATGTAAACACATCCTCGTTGTCAATGGTTTCATTTGTCAACTCTGAGGATCCTTTCTACTTCCATAACATCCCAGTATTGAGTCATCCTCACACTGTCACAAACACTGCTCCCTGCTACCTATCGCATATGGAGTTTAGGAAAGACAATGACATCATTTTCTGTGCTAGTTTTTTTCTTCAAAGCGATGCCCAAATTTTGTCCTTTTCCTTTTCTTCAAATCCTCCACACAAATGTTGGGCCTTTCCAATGGCCAATAAAAGTATTCCATCTAACCTCAACCTTCTCCACCCCATCCACTCTGCCATACTAGTTGCGTCAACATTAGCCTGACCTCTGCCCAACGTGGCCATTCACAATCTTCCATGGTGTAACCCTTTTTCTTACATCATCCTAATTTTCACCTCGACCATTTATTTCTCTCACTTATTCCCAGTAGTTAAGCATATGAGCTTTAGCTCTTAGTCCCACATTTTGGTCATATGAGACTAGATGCTCCTAGCACATATCAATACATATGAAGACCTTCACTCATTAATAACCCATCAAAAATTTAGAAACTCAAACTTCATCAACCAACATGTAGTTAATCTGAAACAATTAGATCACTATCATGAGAACACTATACTGAACCTAGAAACCTGTATCAACATTCAAAACCAACTGAACCTAAAAAGTTCATGTGTTAGACTATATACGCTACTTCAATGAAGAAAACCTACGTGTATACACTACCTTCAGCCCAACTAGCATATACCTCTAAATATTATGAATCATAAAATCTCTAAATCACATACTGTACCAACCAACAATGTATTGAACATCTACTGTCAACTTACAGAACTTTACACATGCAGACAACATAAAACACTTCTTCTCACTTATACAATCAGTCAAATATCAACCTCCTTATGCATTCAATTTTACATTCAGATCTAAAAAGACTTCATTGAGAGACAATAGTAAAATAGCAGCAACAATAAAGTAGTAATATTGATCTAATAGATCAATCATCTCTAAACATCAAGCTTTTCTTTTGTATACGCTACTTGAAAGAATAGAACCAGTGTGTATATTCTCTTTTGTCGAGATGAACTTGCGTACAGATATGAAAATATTGACTCAGAACTTTGCTGCAATTCCAGACTTTAGACAAACTGAGATCATGATAGATAACGAATAAAACAAATGCAAAACATCAAATCTAGCCTCAACCAATATCAGATCATTCAAGAGTAAGTCATTTCAGGTCTCATGATCTTGGTCCAATATTGAACTGAAGGTGCACATAAATATTTCAGGTCTAGTCCCAAACATAACCCTGCAACATAAAATATACTTCAGGTAGAAGTATTCCTTAGAATCTTATTTACCTGGACATCTGGCCTTAGGATCCTCTCTTCCTTATATATTTTTTGGCCTTTCTCAATACCATGGACTGAATTCATTTAGGACCAATACCTTGGATTAAATACCATGGACCGAATACCTCAGACTAAATACCTAGGGTCAATATCATGGTCCAAAAATACCTTGGACCAAATACCATAAAAACAAACCATGGTTTTCAACATGTACGTGCTTTTCCTTCTGTGGTAGTGCGTGTGTATGTTATACGCTATTTCTGTTCAGAGTACCTGCGTGTATACGTTGCTTGGACTAA
Source organism: Pinus taeda (assembly GCA_000404065.3). Lineage (NCBI taxonomy): Eukaryota > Viridiplantae > Streptophyta > Pinopsida > Pinales > Pinaceae > Pinus > Pinus taeda. The sequence continues at coordinate 6,990 of APFE030800470.1, forward strand.
GTAAACTTGCATGTATCTCTTAAAATATTCTTACATCATCTTCTTACTTCAACTTCTTTATTCTGATCAATAGAGCTTAGTTCCATCTTCCTAATCCTCTGTACCACGACCCTATTGCCTCTGAATATTCCTGATAGCCTCTTATCAAAAATGAGTTGACCTGTAGAGTTTCCATCAAGGAAAATACTTGTATCATAATGCCAAGAGGTAGGCAATCCAAAATTAACCCAAGCAATTTGAAATAATAACTGAGCAATTTGTTAAGCTGTAACTTGCTTTTTACATGGCATCAAAATACACATTGTGATGATCCTATCCATAACTACATACAAGTAATCATGACCTCTTTTTGGCAATTGAAGACTTCCTAAAAAATCCATAGAAACACTCTCCCATGGTCATGAAGGAACTGAAAGTGGTGTGTACAATCCTAACTTCCTATTACTAAGCCTACTGTTTGCACATAATGAACATCCTTTAATAAAACGAGACACACTTTCAAGCATACGAGGCCAATAAAAATACTTATGTAGATGTGCCACCATATTACTTACACCGAAATGACCAACAATAAGAGAAGTATGTGCCTCTCTTATGATGTTAACTCTTTCTTGTCGTGGAATAAAACGCTTTCTAAGATGGTATAACAAGTTATCATGCAAATGATAATCTAATTCCTCTACATGGTTACATTGACTCAAGCTTGCAAAAACATCTTGAAAGTCATTATCTAATGCATATTTCTCAATATAACTTTCATGTAAAACAAAATTATGCTCGAGTAAAGTAGTTGCACTAACAATAGGCCGAGAAAGCATATGAACAAATTTGTTGTAGATACCTTTCTTATACCTGATTACGAAGTGAAATAGTTGAAGAAAACCCATCCATCAAAAGAGTCGTGATTTCTACAACTTTGATTGAGATTGTAAGTATTGCAATGGTTGATGATCAGTGTGAATGATGGTTTCCTTAACCATCAAGTAGGGCTTCTATTTTTTCACACTTTTCACCAACGCATATAATTATTTTCATATGTAGGAAAATTAATCATTGCACCATTAAATTTTCCAAATGAAAATAGATAGGCTTACCATGTTGAATGAGGATTGTACCAATAACATAATCACTAGCATCAATATGAATCTCAAACAACTATCTCAAGTCTGGAAGTGTAAGTGCTAGAGTTTTATTGATATTTTTGTTCAATACATCAAAGGCGTTTTTCTATTTTCCCACCCACTGAAAATCCTTTTTTCACACTTGTTAATGCATGCAAAGGAGCGGCTATAACAAAAAAAAAAACAATGAAGTTCATCCAATATTGGGATGCTTCGAGAAAACTTCTTACCTCTATAACTGTCTTGGGCCTTGGCCAATTCACGATGATGTTAACCTTGGAGGGATCGATTTTCAACTCACCTCCTCCAACAGTCTCATGCAAGTAAACTAAAGGAGTTTTTCCAAACTTGTATTTTGACATCTTAAGATAAAAATGTTCTTTTGACAAGACATCAAATACTTTTCTTACATGCCCGACATGATCATCACAAGATTCAATGAAATTTAAGATGTCAGATAAGTATACTATGAAAAAATCATCAAGAAATGAACTCAATACATAATATAGCGGAAGAATTACATAAACCAAACGATATAACTAGCCATTCAAACAAACCTGGTTTTGCTTTGAATTTTTCCTTCCAAATGTATCCTTTGGCTATTATAATTTGATGGTAGCCACTTCTTAAGTGCAACTTAATAAACTATTTTGCATCTTTCAATTGTTTAAGTAAATTATCTATTTTGGGCAGTGGGTAATGGTTCTTCATGGTAATTTTTTGCAATGCATTTGATCAATATAAACATAAAATTATTGCTCAAATTTACCAGTCCTTTCATCTTCCTTTCATTAACAAGCGAAAGATTTGTTTTCATGCTGTGAGCTCTCACAATATATTATACTACATTTTTGAATAAATGATATTTTTATCATTTCTATGGAAGACAAATTTTCTTTCATAAAGGTGTGAGCTACCCAAAATGATGCCAAAAATATCTAGCAACACAATGTCAAGCTCCACTTCATCTATGAATTTTGCAGTGATGGTGAATTTCAGTTTACACTTTCTTGTAACCTGCAATTGTGCATTGTCACATACCCATCCGAGGGGATACAGTTTATGATGTGCAACCATTTCCATATTTAAAATCTTGAGAATGTTTTCAGAGATAAGATTTTCTAGAGGAGCCATATCAAACAACTTATCAATCATGTTATGTTTTGAGATCACCCTTATGTGAAACAATTCTATTCTCCTCTTTTCATTTGGAGTTTCATTTTGTGAGTTTGAAGAACTAGTTATGGAAATGGATTCTTTTTCTTTTAACCCCATGGCTGTGATTTTAGTTTCATCACCCAAATTGGATCCTAAATCCTATTGAGTGGTTGTAGTTGTCTTTTGTTTTCCCTTGTTGTTGTTTTTCTTTGGTCCCATTTCGGGATGAACCTTCTAACATAGAACTTCATCGCAAGCCTCTTTGGAACAATGTTTGCAAGTAACTTTCTCTCCTTATTTTTTGATAGACACATTTTTCTTTTCCTTCCAATTGAATTCCTTTTCTTTTCCCTTACTCTTAACTGAATTTTTACTACCTTCTTTCGGGGTGTTTTTCCCTCTTGCCTCAATATGAGTGGCTTGCACACACGCATCATCTAGATTATTGGGATTATAAATTAAGCTAGTATGCCTAAATTAATTGTGTAAATCCCCTATGTATGTCAACAATGTGTCCTATGATTGAAAATCTACACCTAACCTCAAAGACCTTTTTCTGAATTCTTGGGTGTAATCTTGCACGTGTTGACCTTTAAGCTCTCTAAAGTTATACCAATTCATGATGGATTTCTGCATATAAGCTAGAGGGTACAATTGTCTTTTTATTGCAAAAATGAAATCATTCCAAGAAATAGAGATCTTACCGTCTTTTTTAATCTCCTCTTGGGTCTTTGATTCCCACCATACTAGTGATGCAACCCCCAATATCAAGGAAGCTAACTGAATCTTTATGTCATCTTATTGAAGGTTTTGAATCTTGTAATAGACCTCCAACTCATGAATCCAATTATCAAGCTTCTTTGTACTCACTTCACCATTATACATGGGCAATTCGAATTTAACATCAAGTTTTAAAAAAGGATGTACCAATTCATTTTGAAGTATGATGATCAGTATGAGTAAGGGTGGTGTTTGTGGAAGATGGTGAAGATGCCTGTTAAGAAGAAAATGAAGAAGATGGTGGAGAGGGTGGAGATTTGTCTCCATTTATCTTACCTCCTTTTCCACTACCTACTCCTGGAGAGCCTTCTCTTTTGGGAGGTTTGGAACTTTCCCCTTACAACCTAGTATTCCTCTCTTCACAGAGGACCTTCGCCATATCTATCATATCAAAGAAATCCTTTCTGAAGGCCTTCTCATCTTCTATCATGTTTGTAGCTTCTCCTTCATGAGACATGATCTCTGGAGTGTCAACCGCAAATCGAGGTTGAATTGGTGTTGGAGATTGTGGCAACCTTGCTCTCCTTCCACTTGACCCAACTTCAGGTCTTCCAACAAAATTTCCTTCACCTCATTTGAACTTTGACCTTGTAATCATTACATAAACTTGCAAACAATTAAATCCTTCCGTCACAAAGAAAACCTAGTCGCTCTGAGACCAAATTGATTTGATTTAGAATATTAGATTGTAGTGCTAAGATCCTTCTCAGATAATAAACAAAATGCTTTCATTATGGTTAAGGGTTCATGAATTTTTTCAAGAGAAATGGAGAGTTTTTATGTTCATTTTATGTGCAATTTAACATAAATAAGAAACTGAATAGCATCATAAACATGTACAAGGCATCATCAAAAACAAATTACAATAAGCACATGATAAAGGAGTTGACCCCTCCTTGGCTATGTCTCCTTGGTCCAGCTTCGAATGGCTTGGGCCTCTCTATTATGCTCAAAAGTGTAAACATTTATGTTTACATTGCTCAATTGGTTCTGAAACCTGCTCCAACGAGTCCAGAATGTCCAAAAAAGGACATCTAGACTCTTTTTGTATCCAATTTAGTGGAAAAATGAAGAAGTTATGACTTCTTGTTTTCCCATTATTCACTCCACAAATTGCTCCATTTCCATCATGATCCTACAAATTAGCCACAAAAATGTGCTAACTAAGTCAAACTTTCACCGTGTGATAGGCCAAAATTTGTCATCTAACTATTTCATCACAAATCACAATTGGTGAGGAAACGAGTGGGCTTTATAGTTTTTGAACATGATCAGTAATGTGCGATTACGATGTGGCAGGCCTGACGAATGCACTAACTGCAACCGTTAAACATATCGCTTTGGGGAACCTTTCACAAATCATAATTTGATAAAGTATTAGTGATCCATATATGACATAATTATATTTTTCTATCAAGTGCGATAGCGATCCGTGATCCATCACATTGCAACTCCAGGGAAAATCAGTGGATGCCTTTCCACCTATCTTTTGTGAAGCACAATTGTGATCTACGATCAATCGCATCACATTGCAATACTTCCCTACTCGTGGCTGATTATTTAATGTCTTCCCACCTATCTTATCGTGTCATACCTTGGCTATTATGGGGACGATTTTTAATGCCAAACCACCTACTACATTCGATTTGTGAAATGTGGGGGCCAATGGTAGGATTCCACTTGGTCCCTCCCCATTCGTTGAAGGGCCTTGCCACATCATCCACTCCTGCCATGTGTCCAAGTCAAACCTAAACTTTGACTTGCTCTAACTTCTACACTTGAGCTTGGATTTGAGCGTCATTTGCACTGTTGGATTTAAAATGACGAGCTATTCGATTTTCACTATATGTGCAGTTACATACACTTAGTCGAGGTCACAGTGTTTTTGTCTCATAATTTGGTGGTATGGGCCCACATAGGTTAATTTGCAAGGGATGTTAAGCATGGCTCAACTATTGTTGTTTTACTAAGGTTTGGACTTATGTGAGAGCCTAAGCTGTTAAGGGTTTATGAAGCACATTATGATGCTATCACTCAAGAGTTTTCAAGTTTTCTAATATAATGCCTAATGGTAAATTTGTAGATCTACAAAGTTCTTAGGCAAGATCCTTTAAAATAGAATTATATGTCTCCATCATACCCAGGTCATCCAGACCATTTGCATGAAAAGAGAGAAAACAGAAAAGCCTCCCAATATTGGGAAATTTACTCATGAATTGAACCTTCACTTCAACACGTGAAAGAAAACATCCATTGAAGAAAATTCAAGTCAATTATTAAAACATAAGACATAATTTTCTTCCCATAGAAAATACAATGAAATTCTCAGCCATTTAACTTATTATTACATGATGAAGGCTCATACACATAATCATAAAATATCAAAGAATTTCAGTTAGCAATATTCATGCACAAATATCTTGCTAGATGATTTTATGTTGATTTGTTTCTAAATAATCAACATAGATCCATCTTAAGTTGGGATATACCAAAGCATCTCTTTTGGAATTTAAAGCTTGAGAAAATGTTTGCACCTCAAGAGTTTGATTCCTTACCCTTCATAAATATTAGGTTAATATGGATCTATGCTAGATTTCTTGAAGAACTCATTCTTCACTAGTTCAATCAGAGGTATAGGTGTTCTTAGCTTCTAGATTTCTAATTAAAAACTGAAAGGAGAAGGAGACTTGTCAAGGACTCTTACCTCATGGGCTGGAGCTTTGAGGATGATGGGATCAACTATTGGTTGCTTTTTCTTATTAGTTTATTGTACTGCAGGGACATGAGCTCTTTGAACAGGAGTTTCCTTGGCATTACTCATCTCCGACCTCAGATTATATTTGTGCTGATCTTCAGTTTGTAGAACAGCTTCACTGTCCCACTCTTGGCTAATCTAGTCATTGAATAATGACTTTTCATAGGTAGCTAAGGTCAAAAAGTGAATAATATTAGTGTTTCCGTGGATGGGTTTCCATCAATTATTATTAGTAGCGAATAAAGTGAAAACGGTGACGGAGTGATGTGCCCAATGTGTCAAGACCCATTTTCCAGTACAGACCCTAGAAAACAATTGCCGTGCAAACATGTTTTTCATTCGAAGTGCATTCTCCAATGGTTTCGTCGTAAAAATTCATGTCCAACCTGCAGACGTCAGCCTGCGTTGCTTAGCGTTAATCCCGTCGATTAATTATTGACTTGACAGAGTAGTTTTTTTTCGTTGACTTTACCATTTTAGTATTTTTTATTTATAAATTGAACTTTCCTTAGCAGAAGGATGTAATTTGTTTTTTATTAATTTTAATTTAGATGTTGAAAGAGGCTTGTTTGATTCACCCTGGTGAATCAATAAAGGCTGTCTGGACTAATTTAGTAAATTGTGAAGAATAAAATAAAATTTTAGAAAAACATTTAATTCCAAACATAAATTAATAGAATAAATCGTATAGTTTATGTAATATATGTGTGAATGAAGTTGTATTACTTATATATTAAAGGTTAAGAAATTATTAATTTATGTTTTTAAATTTTTTATTTAATTTATTTTTATTAAGGATAGTCAAGGTTACACATCATACTAAGCATGATTAATGCTTTTAATTTTTGGCATATAATTTTTGGGTTATTCATTTTTTCAAGAATAAGAAGAATTATTCTTCACTAGTTATTGTGTCATGTATTAATTATGATAAAGGATAACTAAAATATGTATTGCTAATACATCAATATTTATAATATTTGGCAATTATTTTTCTTCCATTTAGTTATCCTTTCTCCTCACTATATGTTATCTTTTCATGTGAAATAAAATATCATTAATACTTTATGTTTTGTAATACTGAATATAATTCTGAATTTTAGATATGCAAAAATTATTGAGATGGCACAAAAAAAAAGTATTTTGTAGCACACCCCTACCTAAATTCCACCACATCATGGTAGAATAAGGTGGTTACTATGTTGACATAAGATCTACGGTATTGTTATGGAAATGGGCTCTAAAAATTTTGATCTTTTAAACTAGTTTAAAGCCTTAACTAGACATCATTTTTGTGTCTATCTTGTCAAGATGATTCTACTGATATAAACTTCTACTTCAATTGGACTTCTCGATCAAAACTTATGGCAGTCTTAGTTCTAATGAACCAAAAGGTTCCATGTCACCACTTCGCCATGTGAAATCCACGCACTGGTCATAACCATCCTCTCAACGCCTCTTGGATTGGGTGTATTAGTTTTAGACTCATTCATGGGTTTGATTTCGATAATACTGTGTAGTGTTCACCAATAAGAAGTCGATTGGGCTCATGTATAGGCCACTACATTGTGAGATTACATCATCTCGCACTCACACCTTTAAATTAGTGTGAAACAATTTCTAGGCTAACGCGTCCTGGTGTGTCAACACATCCTCTTTGTCAATGGTTTCATTTGTCAACTATGAGGATCCTTTCTACTTCCATAATAACTCGGTATTGAGTCATCCTCACACTTTCAAAAACACTGCTCCCTGCTACCTATAGCAGATGGAGCTCACGAAAGACATGTTGTCGTCATTTTCTGTGCTAGTTTTTTTCTTCAAAGCGATGCCCAAGTTTTGTCCTTTTCTGTTGGCTCAAATCCTCCACACAAATGTTGGACCTTTCCAATGGCCAATAAAAGTATTCCATCTAACCTCGATCTTCTCCACCCCATTTGCTCTGCCATGCTAGTTGAGTCAACATTAGCCTGACCTTTGCCCAACGTGGCCATTTGCAAGCTTCCAAGATGTAACCTTTGTTCTTCCATCATCGTAAGTTTCACCTCGACCATTTATTTCTCTCACTTATTCCCAGTAGTTAATCATATGATCTTTAGCTCTTGGTCCCGCATTGTGGTCATATGACTAGAAACCAGATCTTCAAACCATGTGTCACACTTTTCGATAAAATCATCTAGTATTATGGATTAGAATAAGAGGCTAAGGATAAGAGAAATGATCTTTGATCTGATTTAAAATATTAGATTACAGTGCTAAGATCCTCCTCGGATTATAAATAAAATGCTTTCATCATGCTTAAGGATTTATTAATTTTTGCAAGTGAAATGAAGAGTTTTTATGTGAATTTTATGTGCAATTTAACATAAATAAGAAATGGAATAACATCACAAACATGTACAAAACATCATAAAAAATACATTACAACAAGTATAGGATAAAGGAGTTCACCCCTCTTCGGGTACGTCTCCTTGGTCCAGTTTGCAATGGCTTAGGCCTCTCCATTATGCTCAAAAATGTATATATATATATATATGTTTACAATGCTCATTTGCTTTTGAATCTTGCTCCAATGAGTCCAGAATGTCCAAAAATGGCCATCTAACCTATTTTTTCATCCAATTCGGTGGAAAGATGAAGACATTACGACTTCTCCTTCTTTTCCCATCATTCGCTCCACAAATTGCCCCATTTCTGGCATGATCCTACAAATTATATCCAAAAAGGTGCTAACTGAGAGAAAATTTCACCGTGTTGCAAGGCATAATTTGTTGGTTGATTGTTCCATCACAAATCACAATCAATGAGGAAACTAGTGGGCTTTATAATCTGTGAAAATGACTCGTGATATGCGATTGCGATGTCACAGACCCGAAAAAAGTATTAACCGTAACTAATAAACATATCTCGTCCATGATTGTTTCACAAATCACAATTCGGTAGAGTATCGACGGTCCATATATGCGGGACATCATTTTTCTGTGAAGTATGATTGTGATTTGTGATCCATCGCATCCCAACTCTGCATTCAATGCCTTAATGCCTTTCAACCTGTCTTTTGTGAAGTGTGATTGTGATCTACGCTCCATTGCATTGCATCGCAACCCTTCCCTACTCGGGGCCAATTCCTTAATTCCTTCATGAATGTCGTATTGCATTGTACCTTGGTTGTTCTGGTGCCAATTTTTAAGTCCAACCCGCTTGTGACATGCAATTTGTGAAATGCGGGGGCCACTAGCGTTATGGCACTTGGTGCTTCCCCATTTGCTAAAGGGCCTTGCCACATCATCCACTCCTGCCATGTGTCCAAGTCAAACCTGAACTTTGAATTTCTCTAACTTCTGCATATGAGCTCGGATTTGAGTGTTGTTCACATTGTTGGATCCATACTAATGAGCTCTTCAATATGAAGCTAAGTCTATCAATATTATGATACATTGATTTTTGAGCCTAATTTTGAGAATCTCATCACTCATCCCCAATTGAATTCTTTTGGATCTCAAAAGATCACTTTCAATTGACCAGCAAGTGAGTGTACAGTTCCCTCATGTTTGCACCCTCTATCCATTTGGCTTTTGAAGGATTTGTACACTTGAGCCCCACTTGAAGATAATCGACCCTTACCCTTTTTGATGTCCTTGTTCTTTTGTCAAGTATAGTGTCTTGCTAAAGCTCATCAAGGAATTCTAGAGAAAATTATTCAATAGAGTGAATTTGAATATTCTCTCCTTGATCTTCAATCAAATGAGTCTCATACAACCTTACATTCTCAACATTAACAACAACATAAATTTTCATATATGAAGGCAAACACAACCTGAAGGCATTGTTACCAATTTTTTCTAAAAATTTGAATGGAGCATATCTAATTCATTTCAGCTTTTTACCTTCTCTTTGGAGCCTCTATTTATTAATGTGAATCCAAAATTCATCACCAGTTTGGAACTTGATATCCTCACAGTTCTTTTCATGCCTTTCTTTGTACTTGCCTTGGCTTTTCGCATGTTGTTCTTGAACCTTTTGGTGCACTAATTGGATTTGTTAAATGAAATTTATTTCTTTGTCTATGTCACTATGACCTTCAATAGAAACGTCTTTTCTGGAAATAAAATCCAAAGGAGATTTAGGCAGGTATCCCATGCATGCTTCAAATGGTGAAATTTGAGTTGAAGAGTGCATGGCTCAGTTGTAAGCATGTTGAATATACTGAAAATGTTCATCCCACAGCTTAGGATGTTGACTACAATACCCATGAAGAAAATGTATCATTGTTCTATTTACCACTTCTGTTTGACCATCTGTTCGTGGATGAAAAGTTGTACTCTTTTTCAGTTTGGTGTCCATGAATCCCCACAATATTGACCAAAATTTCCCAACAAAGCGAGAATCTCGATCACTAACAATGGATGTAGTGTTGGAAATAATACTGAGAGGGGGGGTGAATCAGTATTATCATATGAAGAATTTTTTTTTTTTGTAATCAAATTTATATACACTACTTTACAAAGGGGAACTAGCATGTACACGCAACTATCTTTAAGGAAACTAGCGTTTATGCAGTAAACTTATGATTCAGTTAATTCATCATATGTTGATATTTAATCAGTGCTTCAGTACTTCATCAATCATTAAACATTAACCATGTGCAGTATAAACATAATAAACCATTACGCATAACAAACACACATGAACACCAAGATTTAAGGTTGAAACCCAATGTGGCTGAAAACCACCTACTGTTGTTGTCTCTGTCTTCTTTTAATAATAATAAAATCTATTTACAATCTTGTACTAGTGAAGAATCATACCAGTACGCGAGTTTCTACCTGTAGAAGATTACAACCTTCTCTCATTTTCTAGCTTCTAGTGGAAGGGAGCTACAACCCCCTAGCTCTTGTACCAGCCAATATGTTTACTACTACGTAGGTGTCTGCCTACAGAAAACTCCATTCTTCCACCAGGTACCACCTTTCATGAATTTTCAGACTGGAGGCTCCTAGCACATATCAAGACATATGAAAACCTTGACTCATCAATAACCCATCAGAAATTTGGAAACTCAAACTTCATCAACCAACATGTAGTTAATCTGAAACAATTAGATCATTGTCACGAGAACACTATACTGAACCCAGAAACCTGTATACACATTCATAATGAACTGAACCTCAAAATTTCATGTGTTAGACTGTATACGCTACTTCAATGAAGAAACCTACATGTATATACTACCTTCATCCCAACTAGCATATACCTCTAAATATTCTGAATCATAAAATCTCGAAATCACATACTATACCAACCAACAATGTATTTAACATATACTGTCAACTTACAAAACTTTACACATGCAGGCAACATAAAACACTTCTTCTCACTTATACAATCAATCAAATATCAACCTCCTTATGCATTCAGATTTACATTCAGATCTAAGAAGACTTCGTTGACAGACAATAGTAAAATAGCAACAAGAATAAATCAGTAATATTGATCTAATAGATCGGTCATCTCCAAACATCAAGCTTTTCTTTTGTATAAGCTACTTGAAAGAATAGAACGTACGTTTATATTCTCTTTTGTCGAGACAAATTTGCGTACAAATCTGAAAATATTGACTTAGAACTTTGCTGCAATTCCAGGCTTTAGACAAACTGAGATCATTATAGATAACGAATAAAACAGCCGCAAAACATCAAATCTAGCCTCATCCAATATCAGATCATTCAAGAATAAGTCATTTTAGGTCTCATGATCTTGGTCCAATATTGAACTGAAGGTGCACATAAATATTTCAAATCTAGTCCCAAACATAACCCTGCAACATAAAATATACTTTAGATAGAAGTATTCCTTAGAATCTTATTTACTTGGACATTTGGACTTAGGATCCTCTCTTCTTTATATATTTTTTGGCCTTTCTCAATACCATGGACCGAATTCACTTAAGCCTAATACCTTGGATCAAATACCATGGACCAAATACCTAGAACTAAATACCTAGGGTGAATATCATGGTCCAAAGATACCTTGGACCAAATACCTCAGACCAAAACCATGGTTTTCAACATGTACATGCTTTTCCGTCTGTGGTAGTGCGTGTGTACGTTATACGCTATTTCTGTGCAGAGCACCTGTGTGTATACGCTGCTTGGACTAAGTAAACTTGCATGTATCTCTTAAACTAATCTTACATCATCTTATTACTTCAACTTCTTTATTCTGATCAATACAGCTTAGTTCCATCTTCCTAATCCTCTATACCATGACCCTATTGCCTCTGAATATTCCTGATAGCCTCTTATCAAAACTGAGTTGACCTGTAGAGTTGCCATCAAGGAAAATAATTGTATCATAATTCCAACATGTAGGCAATCCAAAATGAACCCAAACATTTTGAAATAATAACTGAGTAGTTTGTTAAGCTGTAACTTGCTTTTTACATGGCATCAAAATACACATTTTGATGATCCTATCCATAACTACATACAAATAATCATGACCTCTTTTTGACAATTGAAGACCTCCTACAAAATCCATAGAAACACTCTCCCATGGTCATGAAGGAACCGAATGTTATGAAACCAACTCACAAAAAGATAGAAGCATAGATCAGCACCTTAGAATTCAGCCTCTTCGAGGGGGCAACCTCCTTTACATTACATAAGTGAACAATTCTTGGATGATACAAATGAAAATACCTCCTTTCTATATATAAGAGTCTAAGGGGTCATAATATAATAACAACCGACATAACAATAATAATGTAAGGGCACAATAATAACAATAGTGGGCTTCTATGGGGCACAATAGTAACAATATGGGCACTACATGGGTACATCAATATAATAGGGGGTTGTACTAATAACAATAAGGGGTTACACTAGTAGTATAGGGGCCTAACATGCCCCTCTCCTTCAAAAAGTGTTGTCCTCAACGCTTGAGTAGTTCTTGATGCTTCCATAGAATATTCTTGTCCCCCCATGTGGAATCTCCAGTCGGTAAGTTCTTCCACTTGATGAGATAGTTTGAAATTGATCGATTTCATAGCTGTCGGGTTCTTGTTTCTATGACTGCGCCAGGTTCCAATATGATTTTTCCTTGCTCTTCAAGTTTTGGCAATATTGTTTGAATTGGGATCTTCTGCAACTTTTGAATGAGTGGCCACACTTCTTTGTCCTTCTTCCATTCATCCCTTGCTTTCTTTATCCAATCTGGTTGGCTAATAGAAATAGCACAAAAAAATGTTGCCACATCCTCATCCTTTCTTGAGAGTGCATCTGCAACAAAATTTTTCTTCCATTTTCTATAGATGATGTCAAAGTCATAACCCAACATATTTGTGACACATTTTTTCTGTTCTTCTAAATATAATAGTTTTTCTAAAAAGTATTTAAGACTATCATGATCCATTTTTACCTTGAAGTGTCTTCCCATTCGGTAGGGTTGCAATTTTTTAAGTGCATGTAGTATTGCCAACATTTCCTTCTCATAAATAGCTTGCTTGAGATGTAGCAGTAAAAATACCCAATCACCTACGTCAAAACGTTTTTCACTATGATGTTGATCTACCTGTTATCTCATTCGATTTTTTAATTATCCTTTAAAAGTTGGAGAACTTGTTGTTGATGCTCGATGTGATATTTCACTGCTTGAACCTTTTTCTTCTTGATATGTCCTTCTATCTTTAGAGTTTGAGGAGTGGTAATTTCTTCCAATCCTTTACAAGATATGGTTGGATTCATTTCCTGATGCTCGATGTGATCTTTCACTTCTTGAAAATTTTTCTTCTTGATATGTCCTTCTATCTTGATAGTTTGAGGAGTGGTAATTCCTGTAAATGCTTTACAAGATATGGTCTGATTCATTTCTTCTATCTCTGGGGTTGGGTCCTGGCGTATATCCTCTTCTTTTGATGTTTCTTGATCCTTTTCTTCCTCCTCTTCATACTCTATGTAAAATATTTCTTCTCAGAACACTTATGCTTTTAGTGATTTTCTATCACATTGTAACAAAGCCCTTTTTTCTCTTTTTTCTTCCAATTATTGTGGTGTAACCCTTGTAGGTTGTGGAGGCTTAGGAGAAACAACACTTCCATCTTATAGCTGGAGGGTATACTTCCTTTTCCATAATTTTACTTTCCACTATGTCACAAAGCCCTTTACTCTTTCCAATTGTTGTGGTGTTGCTCTAAATAAGGTTTTTCTCTTTGTATCCTCATATGTGCTATCATTTCTCCGGAGAATGACCATGTAACAAGTCGTTTACGAGAACAAAACCCTTTGTACCATAAAAATTGATCTGGTTCTAAATATGAATATGCAATACATACCTTTTGTAATAGTGGTACACCATGTAGATCAAAATATTGCTCCATATGAAGTATCCAATTTACCGGATCCTTGCCATCAAACTTCCTCATCTTGATTTTTCTTGATTTTAGGAGCTCGATCTTGAAAAGACTATAAATCTGTACTTCCAGATCTTTAAGTTCTGAAATTGTGATCTGTAGTAGCCCTCTGTGTCCTCTTTCCAATGCCACCAGTTAGATCCCAATTGGATTCTCCAAAAACGAGTTATGTCGAATCTCCCACAGTGACCTGATTATAGACTAGTTCAGTAGAGCGAACTTGTACGACATGCCATGAGTCACCGTTTCAACCTTTGGCTTTGAAAATATATACAAGAAACTATAGTATTTCCTTTTTATGTACCTTCTTACTAGCTTTCAATCTGATTCTCAGAGAGAAGGTTATGACAATTTTCCCCAGGTCACCTATTTGGAATGTAATTCAAGAGTCTTCAAAAAGACCAAATTCCTTAGATTATATCTCCGTAAATTTAGCGCAAAAAGCTCTAAAATTTGGATCCAAGGTTCAGCACAATTTCTTCTCAAATGGGTTTTTTTTTTAGCTTCTAAAACGTTGTAGAAAACAAGTTATAGTGAAAATGACACTATGACCTATTTGGAGCAGCGAAATGCTAGAATCTAAAGCTCTGATACCAAATGTTATGAAACCAGCTCACAAAAAGATAGAAAGATAGATCAATGCCTTAGAATTCAGCCTCTACGAGGGGGTAACATCCTTTACATTACATAAATGAACAATTCTTGGATGATACAAATGAAAATAGCTCCTTTCTATATATAGGAGTCTAAGGGGTCATAATATAATTAGAGTTGACATAACAATAATAATGTAAGGGCACAACAATAATATTAGTGGGCTTCTATGGGGCACAATAGTACCAATATGGGCACTACATGGGTACGTCAATATAATAGGGGGTTGTACTAATAACAATAAGGGGTTACACTAGTAGTATAGGGGCCTAACACCGAAAGTGGTGTGTACAATCCTAACTTCCTATTACTAAGCCTACTATTTGCACATAATGAACATCCTTTAATAAAACGAGACACTCTTTCAAGCATACGAGGCCAATAAAAATACCCATGTAAATGTGCCACCATATTACTTACACCAAAATGACCAACAATAAGAGACGTATGTGCCTCTCTTACGATGTTAACTCTTTCTCGCTGTGGAATAAAATGCTTTCTAAGATGGTACAACAAGTTTTTTTTTTGTAAATCAGTGTATTATATTAGATCAGAATACATATATTACAAAAAGTCTGCCCAAGCAGACAAATGAAAACCCTCCTACTAAGCGCTTAGTCAAAAAACAACCACAGAACCCCGAGGCACACCATGCAGGGCGGTAGAGGGTTGGGGTTCGCCAAAATTAACAGTTTTTCGACTAGGCTTCGTACAGATCCGAGGGTAACATTAGGTGTGCCCAAAGAAAAAAACGACCGATCCATAACTAAACAATAAGAAAAATAGCATGTAACTAGACATGACAGACCGTCAAGACTCAATACATGTCAAGGACTATGTAATTCTTGGAGGTATTTGGCCCAGACGACATCTTAGCCTTGCCCGCCTGAGATGGCGAAGGAACAGTAATCTGGTAGTTGCTTGTGTGCCCCTCCGTCTTTTCCCCAGCATTCTTGGCATCTTGATTAATAGTGTGCCGCAAAAGACTTATGAGGACAGAGAGTTTTTTTGAAACAGTATCAAATTGTTGCTGTAGATTGCTTATCTTGAATTCCAAACTCTCCAGAATCACCATATGCTCCTCTATTGTAACCACAATTGTTTTTTGAGCTTGCCGCACTTGGTTGGCGTAATCCCCCTGCATGCTAATGGCCTTAGCCAACATTGTTTTCATCCTCCACATCTCAGCTTGCATACACACATATTGAGTAGCTCGCGTAGTGACTGTGCCAGGATCCTGCACCCAATCCATATACTTCTCCACCTCCTAAGCTTCTAAAATTTTCTCCTCTTCAGTCATGATGGCCTCCAACTCCTCAATTTTCCGCTTTTCTTTTTCCAAGGTGCGAGTCTCGTAAGCTTCTCGAGCTCATTTCAAGTCTCGGTTGGCCGATGCATTTCGGCTCCCCTCACTCGCCATTGTCTTAACTGCACCCGACTAGTCCCTTTGCGAACTGAGGATTAGGAAGAAGGTTTTCTGCTTGCAGCTCGAAGAAACAATGGCCTTGCTGTTGCCAAGGCTTCCGATTAAATAGATGAAATTGGGAGAGTAACCGTGCATTTTCCAGCCTATCCCCTGTTGCTTGCATGTATTTTCATCATTATTCTTGTTTGATGGTTTGTGTTTCCGACGATGATCCGATGTCCTACTCCTGCGGTCACCTTTCTTGCCCTTCTTCGTAGCATTCCAGGTGTTCCATCTTCTGTATGGGCATCGACGGCGCTCATTTTTTGTGATCATAGTTTTTATGGGCCTTACCTCCTCCTGCTCGAGTATTGAATGCCCTTGTACAGTCCGTCCTTAGGTCTCTTGCGAGCCCTTAATTCTCCCCACAGTACGCATGATTCTCATCATCATTTTGTTATGCCTGCAGAGATCACTGCCCTTTCGATCCTACCTTTCATTCATCAAATCCTGCCTCGAGAGTAGGGTGCATTTATTTTTTAATTCCGGGCAGATGAAATCCTGCCAATAGTTGTCCAATATGCTGGTGGGGTTCTCTATACCAACGTTTGCTAGATGGTCCACAACTGAATTGGCCTTGCGGCGAACAGCCTGAAAAACTAAACCTTTTAGCCACCCCAAGTGTTCAGCTATGTTTTCTATCACTTTCACCAGTTCGCTAGTGTTGTGTCACCTTACTTGCTTTAGCTATCGCATACATCCTTCTGGCTGATGTAATTGCGAGCTGGGAATCCCCCTCAACTATTGCAGCCCCCGCTTGTAAATTTCTCTGAATTCTGAGACCCTGTTCCATTACTGCGAACTCCATCTCATTGTTCGTTCCTTCCCCTAAGGCTATGTTGTAGATGTGCATAATTTCCCCTTCGTTATTCCTTATAATTCCACCAATACCAGCCAGTCATGGGTTACCTCTCCATGCGGCATTGAAATTTAGCTTGAGGAAGCCTGAAGGTGGCCACTTCCAGATGCTTAATGAGGTTCCTAGCTCCTGTTGGCAATTCACTGCAGCCACATATGCTCCATTATGAAGGTTAAAGGCTTTCAATATTTGTAAGACCCTGCTCGAAGCGTTTCTATCTTGCTTTGTTTTGCTTTTGACAAGAACCAGCTGTCTTATATTTTGTTTGATAATATCTATAGAGTGATTTATGTCCCTGGTTTCGTTTAAGAATACTATTCTATTCCGTTCTTTCCAAATTGTCCATGTAATAAACCCTGGTATTATTTTCCAAATTATATTTACCCTTTGATTACCAGAGAAATTGCCTCTCCAATTCTCAATGGTCTCCCAAATGGAATCTCTAGTTCTATCCGTTTGCTGCAAAGTGTGTTCCACCCAATTCCATAGTATGTTTTCCGTTTCGCACATATTGAAGAGATGGTTCATAGTTTCCTCTTCCTTGTTGCATAAGGGACACCTGGAAGGGCCGCAAAAACCTTTCTTGCGGAGATTTTCCCAAGTCAAATTTTTTCTATGCATTAGGAGCCAGAGGAAGATTCTAATTTTTGGCCAGAACTGAGAATCCCAGACCTTGCTGCTCCATGGAACCTTTTAAACCTGCTCTGAGTTTTCGATACAGTTTCTGGCTTCTTTGAGCCTGAAATTGCCCCCGCCTTGCTTTCCCCATCTTAGTTGGTCGTTGTCACCCACCTTCCTTATTCTTCTTTTATTTAATATAGTTTGTAGGTTCTTGACATTGTTGTTTACCTTAGTTGTGCTCTCTATTTCGCTAATTGCCCAATTTCTCCATTCCGAGTCCCTCCTATTAGGAGTCCAATAGTGATCGACCGTTGTTTTCTGACGCTCTTGATAGTTTCTTTGCAGTTCTACAAACTCTGGCCTTTCTAACTTAGGGAGTTGTTGCCAAGCATCCTCCTAGAAGAAGGCCGTTTCCCCATTGCGGATTTCCCAGAAGCTGTTCTCCTGTATAATTTCTCGATTTCTCCTTGCTAGGTTCCAGATTGGGGACCCTTCAGGATTCTCTTGCATTCTGATTAAAAACTGGATTCTATGCGTTTGAGCATATTTATCCTTCCAATGTCTAACCTAAGGAATATTAGGTCCTTTCACCCATTTCCACCAAAGTTTGGCCCCACAGGAGCTATCGATAGTGAAGGGGTCAAGAAGGTTTAACCCTCCTAAATTCTTAGGTTCGCATAATTTATTCCATGCCACTAGAGCCAATTTTCTCTTCTCTGCATTTCCTATCCATAAGAAAGTTCTCTGTATCACTCTCATTTTCTATAAGACTCCTTTTGGAGCCAGGATTATGGAGAGCATATATTGTTGAATAGCTTGCAGAACCACTTTGGTTAGAACTAGCCTCCATGCAAAATTGAGGGCCCTATGGGTCCAGTGATGACATCTCTTCTCCAGGTTAGCTATGATCTTCTCCCAATGATTTTGTTGCCAAGGTTTATCTGTTAAGGGAGCTCCTAGGTACCTCGAGGGCAGACTGCCTCTTCAGAAGCCTAGAATGCTCGAGAGATTCTTCTGCACAGCTAAATGCGTATTGAGAAGGAATATAGTGGATTTAGATAGATTAATTTCCATACCCGAGGCTTCACTGAAAAGATTCAGGAACCTTTTATAGCCCTCGGCTTCTTTGACTGTTGGAGACCCATGTAACATTGTATCATTAACAAATTGTTGATGAGTGGTTGCTAGAATGGAGGGCAGGGGCTACAATCCTTTGATCTTTCCTTCCTCTTTTGTGCTTCGAATGCGTCTGCTTAAACCTTCCATTAAGATAACAAAAAGGAAAGGAGATAGTGGGTCTCCTTGTTTGAGTCCTCGTGATGGGGAGAATTGGTCGACAGGGGCACCATTTACCAATATAGAAAATATGGTATTTTTGATTAGGGCTAAAATCCATTTTATCCATTGATTGGCGAACCCGAAAGTTGTTAAGATTGCTTCTAGGTAATTCTAGTTGACTTTATCATAAGCCTTTGATAAATCAAGTTGCATCATCATGCCTGCTACTTTCCTGGAGTGAAGGCAATGAATCATTTCCTGTGCAAGAAGGATGTTGTCCAGAATTTGGCTTCCCTCCACATATCCCGATTGTTCCTCTGAAATGAGGCCCGAAAGAATAGGTTTCAGTCTATTATCTATGACTTTAGAGATGATCTTGTAAATAACATTGGTCGGAATTTTGCAGGGGTGTTGGCTTCCTCTTCTTTTGGAATTAGGGCTAGGAAAGTAGAATTTAGATATTTGAGAACTGAGGCAGAACGCTGAGAATCCTCCCCCACTTCCCAGACCTTTGTTTTTACAATTTCCTAGAAAGCCTTGTAAAAATTTATGGTGAAGCCATCAGGCCGAGGCACTTTGTCATTTGGCATATCCTTCACCGCTTCCTCCACTTATTCTAAGGGGATTTCTCTAGTTAATGCAAGGTTTTCCTCATTAGAGATTGTTTTGGGAATAGATTTGATGAGTTCAGCAATTGCTTCTATCGTGTCTACCTCTAGTTCTTGAGCTATGTTGTTGAAATGCGAAGTAAGAAGGGTAGAAATTCCTTGATGATTCTCGATAATGTCCCCTTGTTTGCTTTTGAGACTGAGGATTTTATTGACACTCCTATAGTCCACTGCTGATGTGTGAAAGAAATTGGTGTTATGTTCCCCTTGCTTGAGCCATTAGATCAAGGATTTTTGCTTCCAAATGATCTCTTCCTGCTGGCAACGGAGCTGCCATTGTTGCATTAACATTTTTTCTTTGCTTGCAGTTTCTAGGTTGCTATCTCCAATAGTCCAATCTTTGTGAATCTGCTCTAGCTTCTCCTCTATCTTGGCTTTTTCTTTGAATATGTTCCCAAAGACTTTTTTATTCCATGTTTTGATTTAATTTTTCATGTGTCTTAATTTACCTTGAAGTTTGAACATTTTGGTTCCTCTAATATCTAACGGTTCATGCCACCACTTCTCAACAAGTTGAGTGAAGTCCGAATGATTGAGCAAAAATTTCTCAAACCTGAATGGTTTATTTCTAGGAGTTCCCTATATAGCAGCAATCAGAGAAATGGGCCAATGATCCGACCCTCCACTAGGTAGAATCTCTGATTCTACTATTACTCCCTCCAATAGTGGACTTTCAGATATTACAAATCTATCAAGACAAGAGGCGATTTGTCTCTCACCTCCCCTTATGTTGTTCCAAGTGAAGGCCCCACCCTTGGGGTGGATATGCACTCATTTAGCTATGTTGATAAAATCTAAGAATGCTTTAGCATCTTTGTTGAGTTTCCTGATTCCTCCCTTCTTCTCTGATAGTGCAGTTATCATATTGAAATCCCCCCCTATGATTCCCTTCACTCTGGGATATCTGAGCTTCAGATTCAATAAAGCTCCTAGAAAAATGTATTTCTCTTCTAACTTTTGAGGCCCATAAACATTGGTACAAAAATATGTCTCTTAATTTCCTATCACTTGAACTTCTATGGCTATAAAGTGTCTGGTAGCCTCAGAGGAGAGGATGTTGATTACATGTAGATTCCACCAAGTAGCTAAACCTCCCTCCCATCCATGACTAGCAGTCTCCATGTATTCCATTTGTCTACCTAGCTTTTTTCTTGCGTTATTAATAGTATTACTTTCACATTTGGTTTCTTGCACAAATATAATATGAGGTTTTTCCTTTTGGACCTTCCTCTTTAATAGTCTCTGTTTTGTTTGGCTATTGAGCCCTCTAACATTCCAAGAGATGACTTTCATTTTAACACATAAAGAATTAGGATCTAAGGGAAAAGGATTCTAGAGCTTTCATCTTACCAGAGTTTAAGAGCATTTGTCCCATTTCCTACAATGCCTCATTATTGGATCTACGTTCTCTCTTCTTCCTTTGTTTGGAGCTGGTGGATGTTTTAAGTAAGCTTTTTGTTCAGAGTCCCATTCCTTTTTCTATGCCCAAATTCTTATTTTTCATCTCCAACTCTGCTTTCTGCTTAGTTATGAATATTTCATTAATTTTCCTAACTTCCTCTTCCGATATGTTTTCCATCCCCTTCTTTCTCCAGTCTTCCACCATATCTAATAGATTAACTACTTCCTACTCTAATACCTCATTGAGCTCCATTTCCTCACTGTCGTTGTCACTTATGTGCATCTCTGAATCCTCATCTGCTCCTTCTGTGCCTTCCTAATTCTTTTCAGTAATGTTTTGAATATTTTCCTCCATTACTTTGGTTGCCACTTTTGTTGTTGTTTTGTTTGCTCCAGTGGTCTTGTGCTCCTTATTATGGTCCTCTTAGTCGGTTTCAGTTTCCAACACTTCAAAAGCATTACTAGTGTTACCTTGTGTTGCGCTTGTTCTAATTGGTCGTTTCCTGTTTGCTCTCTGTCTTGCTATCATTCGAATGAAGGTGTCCCTGATCTTTCCTTCTTGATCTTCCTTGTGTGCTTCCATTGAATTTTTTATTGGGCATTCTCTGATTAAATGTCCATGCTCATGGCACTTCTTGCAACGAAATGGAATTTTCTCATAGTCAATAGCTTGGAAATAGTCCTCATCCCTGTATTCCAGCCATAGACCTTCATGCAATGCCCGAGAAACATCCATCTCCACACAGATCCGAGCATAGGAAGTATATCTTCTCTGCAGAGTGGCTTCTAAGGCTTTGATAAAATTCCCTAAATTGTCACCTATTTGTTTTAGAGCTGCATGACCCCAATATTCTATTGGGAGTGCAAAGAGGCAAATCCAGACTGGCACCTACGTGAATGTTTCTTTCTCTGGCACAAAGTTGGGTTTCCATGGCTTCCTATAGAGGTCTGCTGAAGCGAAAAAGTAAGTTCCACCACCAAATATTATGTCCTTGTCTTCTAAATTGGAAAAAACAACTGTGAATTAGTCCATCAACGAATCAGACCGATTCGCAAATGCCAATTCACAAATGCAAAATTTGGTTTGACTTTGATAGTCGACCATAGAGTAAATGAAACCAGCTCCTTTAAACATCTAAATTAAAATTAATAAAAAAAATAATACATACTTTTCATATGCAAAGATCAATTAATAAAAATAAATACTACACATTTCTCATACTCAACGTTCGTTCATGGTAATCATAAAAGTGTCTAAAATTAAAATTAATAAAAAAATAATACATACTTGTCATACCTAAAGATCAACTAATGAAAAGAAATACTACACGTTTCTCATACTCAACGTTCATTCATGGTAATCATAAAAGGAAAGAAAATCACGAAACAAACAAATTAAAACATATTAAGCAACGCGGGTTTCACGTCTGCACATTGGACACGAATGTTTACGACAAAACCATTCAAAAATGCACTTCCAATGATAAAGATGTTTGCACGACAATTGTTTTGTAGGATCTGTACTGGAAAATGGGTCATGACAATGGATCAGGATCTGTACTTCGTCACCGTTTTCGCTGGTAAAAATAATGGATGGCAACCCATTCACTGCTACACTAATATTATTCACTCTTTCCTCCTCGGAAAGATTTCTATTTAATCTTTGCTATCCAGAGGTAACAAGGATCATTTCAACTCTGAAATCGAAGTTATACCTGTAGTCTTCTACATATTGTTTGATCTCACGCCATGAGAATCTGGAATTCCATATAATTTGAACTTGAGTGGAATAATTCAATTCTTCGTTGGGTTGGCGAAAATCTTGTATGTATCGAACAACAATAATATTGGGAGGAAATGTAAATGTTGTGAGATAGTCCTCATCTTCACTTTCATTGATCCTGTTACTCAATCTCAAACGACGAATGTTGTCTCCATGCCATCGATCATCTAATCCACGTATATTAATATTCTCTGATAAACTCTCCATTTCCTTAGTGTAGTGCCGATAGATGTCACCTGCGGAAACTGCACGCACTGTGTTCACCCTTACAGTAGACACCAAATTCTCCTCTTCAATTCTGTGAGTTTCAGTTGTTGCTGTCGCTGTTGGGTCTTGAGGGATAATTCCTCCATTTATCCCATCTTCAACAAATCTCATAACTCTAAGGACCCAATTTCTATCTCCATTATGCAAATTTCTACTCATTGTTGCCAGAATACCTACTTCAAACTTTTAACTCTAAATGTTGGATGTATCTCCTCTCCTCGCTAATGCGAATATTGATTTTGAGACTCCTACTATCCCTATTTCTCATGAGCATGATAAATATACTCCCGTTACGATGGTTGTTATAATTATTCAAAGCCGACGGTGATAAGTTTGTGTAATTATATTATTTATAAAAAATTTGAGACTCCTACTATCCCTATTTCTCATGGGCATGATAAATATAGTCTCGTTGGGCAGCCGTTATGACTGTTGTTATAATTATTCAAAGTCGACGGTGATAAGTTTGTGTAATTATATTATATATATGAAAAAAAACAATGGTTGTTATAATTATTCAGAGCTTATGGTGATAAGATTGTGTAATTATATATATATATATATATATATAAAAACATATTTATAAGAAAATTATTTGACAAAAATCACTACAACACAAAAATGGTTGTAAGATAAATTTAATTTGACACAAAAGAAAACTTGTGTTTCTCAAACATTCTCTTTTAAGTGGGTGTCTCAGATTAGACATAGTGGAATCAAACGAACCTCCTCCTCTTTCATTAACCTAGCATCCTTTAAAGATTAACAATAAAAATGGCAATAAAAAAATATAGCTATTAAAAGCAATTTGTTTAAACAAAATAATAATACAAGTAAAATTCACCTAGAAAAAAATTCAACTCAAGAAAAATTTAAGAAATTAATAAAAGAATGTCATGTACACAATTTTTTACTTTTATCAAAACTACCCAAATAAATGTCACTTTTATCAAAATAACTCTATACATCAAATTCTTAAATATAAGGGACAAATATTTCATATAAATTCACAATTTTCATTAATTTTAGTTCATTTATAATTATGATACAAATTTAATTTTGGTTCATTTATAATTACAATACAAATTTGAATTAAATACTTAAAGTCAAAATATCTCCAAATCAAAACCACAACTAAAATTATATCAAAATCACTCTCAAAATAAATTAAAAAAAACACTTTACAAAGTTGTCACAAAAATTGAAAATGATACTTTTGAATGGAATGGTTGAAAAAGACGTTGCTAGATATACATTAAATTATAACCCAAAATAACAAAAGAAAAAAAGCCCTTGTAACACAAATATGCCAATAACTATTAAATTCGAACCCAAAATAACAAAAGAATAAAAGCCCTTGTAACACAAATATGCCAATAACTTTGCAATTTTGATAGATTTAAAATCTCATAATTTCTGTGTATCTTTTGCTCACTTGATCCTACATGATTTTTTCCTTCAACCTGGTTTCTTTGATTTTGCATAATTACCATAGCTAATTGAATGGAGTAGCTTCCTTCTTCCCATAGATAGTTGATGTGAAGTTGCTCCATTCCTTTAGTAGTGCATTTAGCACTATGATAGTCATTTCCTTGTCATACATTATTTCTCTCAACTCATGGAGTTGGCCTCTTATTTCTACCAACCTCATAAAGTAGAGACCACTCCTTCTTCTTTTGATATAGTCATATTGTAGATTTCTTTTCTTAATGAGATCATTTCTCCTAGGGTGCTTACACAAAACAATTCTACAAGTTTGTCATATATTTCTTTTGATGTTTCTAGTTTTGATACATAGGGAATGAGGGAATCCTTGATGGATTCTATGCGAATCCTTTGATCCCTTACTTCCTCTTTCATGTAGTTTTTAAGAGATTGAGATTCTTCCTTTGGAGGTTTTGTGATTGAGCCCTTGACATGCTCCACAACTTCATTTTATATGTGTGTTAAATATTTCCTCTTCTTCCATGCAAGAAAGTTTGATTGACCCAACCAACCTATTTCACTCCTTGCAAAAATAAGTTTTGATAGATTCATATGTGGGCATAAAGATAGTTTCTTTTGAAGATACTCCTTGACAACAATATCTTCAATCTCCTTCTTTCTTGCTTTTCATGATGATATGATAATATAATATTTCCTCTTGAAGAAGATGTATTCCTTCAAATAGTGATCATTTTCTTAGAGGGTGACTACCTTGACTTCTTGATGATGTTAACAACTTCTTTCTTGCTTCTTTTGGATGAGTAAAATGGGTTTATCAACCAAAGGCTACCTTCCAAATAATTTAAGGAGAGTAGGGCATCTTTGGAGGAGGCCAACTCAAGAAACTGTAAGAAAGAAAAGGGGAAAAGTATCTAACAAATATGGTTAGAGTACACATCAAAATCCCTGTCCTTGAATGAAACGGTGGTTTACACAGGGCTCATGAGAGAATATGGGATGGAGGGTAGATTGGCATGCTTAGAAAATGAGACAAGGGTTTTATCTACTAAAGGAATATGGGATGGAGGTTATGTCTGAGTTCATGGAGGCTTTTAGCTTGCTTCACAAGGATGGAGGTGGATGTATCACAACCAAGGAGCTTGCAATAGTAATTCATTCTTTGAGTAGAAACCCCAATGTATATTGGAAGTGGTCCAAATGTTTTATATTCAATAATGCAGTACCAAATACAATCAACCACAAAAGAGTAGTTCAAATTTGCTTGTAAATGAAACACACCATTTCAAATTGATTTTTCTTAGGAGAATCAAAGAAATAGATGAGTTCTATCATCCATTGCCTCCATATTGTGTAAACAACACCGAGGCCCACTTAATCCTTTATGACACAAATTATCGCATGCCAAGATGAAGCCCGAAGGATACATTTAGTGATATTCTTAGGCATAGCGAAAATATGAAGCCACTCTGAAGGACTGCTTGAACTAGAGTCAACTTGCCTCTTAGGGAGAGCCACCTATGTGCCCATGATAAAATTTTACAGTGAATTTTCTCTATATGTCAATTCCAATCCTTAATTCCATAACGATTAGGTTGGAGCATAAATATAAGATATTTAAAATTTTCATCTAATGCAGTGCAGATAATACCAAAAATATGATAAATATCGAGTACCAATGCATCATCTGGGTAAGCAGAAATCATATGAGATTTAATATTATTCATAAGGTGTCTAGAGACCTATAAAAAGAGGTCAATCTACCAAATATTAACACATCATCGACAACACTCAAAGGAGTAACTGTGACTTGTCTACCTACACACCTGCAGCCAAAATTACATTTAATCCATCTACCTCCACACGTGTAACCAAAATTACTACCCTTGTGAATTTTGTGACTAATTCTTCCACAATCCAATATTTTATCCTCAATGTATTATTCTCGTGAAAGTTGCCATAGATATTTTGAAGTAGGAATATTGTCTACTAATGAATATTCTATAATTTTCCTCCACCATCCTTGTAGAAATTATGGTGTAGATTTGCAACTACTCTACTCTACTTCTCTACAGAGGTTAATTCATAATTTAGAACAAAAATTTCATACATGCAATAAGAAATAACACACATGCACACAACAAAAAGTAATATGCTAAAAACCCCAATGTCTACTTGCATTAATATGATGAATAGAAATGTATTACAATTTCTTTGCTTAATTTAGCACAACCAACAAGTGAATACCCCGTCTCTCTCCTCACTTAGCAGCTATGACCCAGACCTAGTAAATTTCTACCTCTTCTTGAGCCCATATTTCCTTTCACAATTCCTTAAGAAACTAGGCCCCTATTATTTAGGAATTTTTACAAAATGCATTGCACAATTCCCAAGGTTGATCATCTGACTGCATGAAACACCTGTACAACCAAGACTAATAGAAAATTGATGTTACATTGCCTTGGAATCTCCACCATAGTTGGGGAACTCTAATTCTCGATGCACTAGATATTTTGGGTTGATTGATCAGTTAACTGGATGATCACTGAGTTTGACTAAAGTCCCACTACACAATTGGCCTTCCACTAGTTCCTCAAGTAGTTGGAACTATTTTAACTCAAAACAACTTGAGGTAACTGACTTTGATTGCTACAAATTAGCAATCATACATGCTTAACTAAACTCTAACTCCTCCAACTCGAATTTACTTAGTAAATTGGGTGACACAAGCCATGTTACACAATTCAACTGCATCCAAGTTCTTCGTTGATGTGGAAATTCATATTTTCTCAATTTAATCAAGGAAAAATCAAATTGAGAATTTCTTTCCATTTTTGAAGACTCCCTCTCTATAAGAAAGGGATTATTAACCACCCCTATCCTAAAACTATGTAATTGTAACTTCCCTCTTGACAAAGCTTTTGTAAAACTGTCAACATCTTGCTTCTCTGTCAGAATGGAGTGTTGCAACATTAACTGCCTCTAAACACAGTCTCGTAAATGGTGATAATCGATATCTATATGCTTGGATCGATCATGATATACATGATTCTTAGAGAGATTGATGCAACTCTCATTATCACAATTGGATCCATCATCTCACAGAATAGTCCAACAAGTATCTTTCTCATGCATATCGCTTCACGTGTGGCCTTACTTGCAGGCATGTATTATGCTTCTTTCTAACTGAGCACCACATATATTTTTTTGATGTCGTACCAAGAAAAAACTGTGGAACGAACACTAAAAATTCCAATGGATGTGCTCTTTCGGTTTGATGGACTTCATGCCCAATCTACATTTGTCAAGTCACATAACTTCACTCCCTTCATTTGTCTGTACCATAGTCCAAACTAGATAGTGCCTCTAAGTTACTGTAAAACATGCTTAGTTTCCTTCAAAAATAGTTTGGTTTACCTAACCATATCTTGGCTTATCTGATTGACTGCACAACACATATTTGGTCATGTGTTCACAAGATACATGAGTTGACCCACTAGCTACTGATAAATGGTAGTATCCATTTCACTTGAAGTGGCATTCTCCTTCCTCTAGTTCTTCATTAGAGGTATCTCCATGGGTTTACAACTCTCCATGTTTAATCTCTATAGTATCTCATTTTCATACTTTCCTTAAGAGAAAAACAATTCCCCATCACCTTGCCATACTTCCAACCCGACAAAGTAGTGCACGATAGCCATGTTCTTCTTTTCAAATTCCCTTACAAGGTCCTCCTTGCAAGATATGATAAACTACTCATCACTAGTTAAAATAAAAATATCAATGTATAAGGCAATAATAAGAAATTTACCTTCTATCGAGATGTGATGAGGTTTACATAATCTTCAGTTATGGTGAAGCCCAAACTGGTGAGATAACTATTGATCTTGGTGTACTAACCACGAGGTGCTTGTTTGAGCTCATACAATGCTCGCTTGAGTTTGCAAACATGAAACCCTTGATCAAATGTCTCAAAACCTTTTTGTTACTCTATTTACACCTCCTCCTTAATAACGCCATTAAGAAATGTTAATTTTACACCCATTCGGTTGATATTCCATGGCATTTGTGTAACCATACCAAGAATTGATCTAATGGATGAGTACCTTCCTACAAGAGAAAAGGTCTCCTCATAGTCAATTCCCTGAATTTAAGAGTTCCCCTTGGCCACAAATTTGGCCTTATACTTCTCTATGTTTCTGTCTATTTCCTGTGTCACCTTGAAGATCCATCTCAAACCCACTATTGATTTATAGGCTAGTCTTCAGAACTTTTCTAAAACATTGTTCTTTGCAATGGGTTCGTATTCCTCCACCATTGCATCAATCCATATAGGTTTCTCTATTTATTCCTCAAAATAGGATGCCTCAATCTCTATAAGCTCACACATAAGAGCCATGTAGCTAGTGTACCTCGGAGGTGACCTCATTTTCTTACGCAAATCTAAAGGATATCCGACATTCTCCCTCACATCCTACACAAGTCAATCAAATTCCTTATTTGTTTTTTGCCTTCTCTAGAGGTTTTACTTTAGTGAATGTCTGCACTCTCTCATCCACAATTTATAGTTTCTCTACAACTTCTTGAGGTTCCTATTTTGGAGCTAAAATCTCATTTTCAGGTGGGACCTAAAGCTCCCTCCCAAGGAAGAACCACCTATATTTCTCCTCATCAAAATGTTCATCCCTTCGCACAACTATAATTATGAGTGATGGAAATTACACATGTTAGTTGTGGGGAGTTTCTGTGTAACCCACAAATACGCCCATTTTTGCGGTTTACTAAAGGTTATTCCTTGATTCTTTGGAGACATGGCAGTAAACAGAGGCTCCAAAAATCTTGATGTGCGACACATCTGGCATTCTTCCTCAGAAATCCTCCTCCAGTGTAATCATGGCAAGAATCTAATGAGGACTTCGTTTTTTCAAACAGACTCTTATATTGCATGCCTCAAACCACAAACGCAGAGGTAGGCATTGGTCATGCAACATCACCTTCGTCGCTCCCAAAATGATACGATTATTTCTCTCGCCCCCCCCATTATGATTTGGGTTGTGGTCTGTTGTCAACTTTCATCGAATGCCTTCTTTCAGACATAAATTTTTAAATTCATTCAACACTTACTCACCTCCCTTATTTCTCATGGGATCCTTCACCTTCCTGTTGGTTGCTTTATCAACTAGTGGCTTCATTTCTACAAATTTGGAGAGTGTCTCATCTTTCTTCCACATGAAGAGATCCAACACTTATGCGAGAATTCATCAATAAAAATGACCAAATATTTGTGTCTGGTAGTGGAGGTTATCGAGAAAGGTCCACAGACATCAAAGTGAATCCTTTCTTGGACTACATGCGGTTTGTTGTCTTGATCATCAAATGCAGTTCTTATGTACTTCCCCAAGGTACATCCTTTGCATACATCCTACTACTCAAGTGCTCCTTTAGAGAGGCTAGTGTATACTTGTTGTATAATATTCAAGGTTCCATGATGCAAATGGCCAAGTATTATGTGCCAAAGTTCACCTACATCATTTCCCTACACTTTCTCTTCCTTAGTGCTTAATGCAACACAATCTTCCACATCTAACTTAGATGGATTCTTCACACAAACCTCAATATTATTCACCTGTCCCATGGATATGTGTCTGAGGAATGTTTTTCCTTTGTTGGAGATCACATCATAACCATGATCTTCCAAAACTGCAATAGAGATGATATTTTTCTTTAGGCCTAGAACAAACATGGCATCCTTGAGCTTAAGAGGGGAGCCTCACTCCCTCTGAAAGGTGAGTATACCAATACTAATCACGTTGTTCCTTTCATCATCCTAAGCTTGATGTGAATATGGATATCTTTCACCGCTAGGTCACTGAAAAAATATCTACAACCTGTCATGTGGAATAATGCATCTGAGTCCAAGTACCACACACTCCCCATCACTGTGTTGGACATGCATGTGATAACCATAAATTCAAGGTCAAACTATGAAGCCAAGGCTTCACCCACTTCTCTTCCTAAGGTCTTCTTGCTTGCCCTTTTTTGTGGGATTTTTGTGGCGTAGTGCTCGTATTCATGAGAATAGAATCATTTAATTTTTCACAAACCTTTCTTCTTTCCCCCTTGGCTGGATTCTAGTCTAGTTTGTGATTTCTTCCCTTTTCCCTTCTTTCCCTTTCCAACCAATGCAAAGTTTTCTTCATCCTTGCCCTTGGATGGGGCCCCATCTCTGGTATTATGACTTATCCTCCTATACCAAATCGTACCATAAGTGTTCACTATTCGGTAGTTTCTCCCTCTCGCTCACTTAATCTTGATAGCTATGCCAACTCTTGGGAAGGCCGAGAAGGTCTATTCTTCCCAAGTCATCTTTGAAACAATAACACCAACTTTTGCAAGCTCATCACAAACTTGTTTGAACCTCCTCACGTATTGCAGGATAAAGTCATTCTATACATCTTGATATTTCAAAGTTTATCCTTGAGCACCAACTTTTTGTGGTCACTACTATCCTAGAACATATTTTCCAGTGCCTACCACATTGCATAAAGATTTTCTTTCCCATGGAGATTGTTGACAATATGGTCTCGTACTCCCTCCAATATCATTCTCCAGACCTTGGCTACAACTTTCGTGCACTGATTGAGGTTTTGGGCATCAGATTCTACTGGTTTTGTAACATCTCTCTTGATGTATTCTAGCAATCCATTGTCATCGAATACCTCCTCCATGCAATCCTTACAGTAAATGAAATTAGATATGCCTTCCAAGGCATACTCTAGACTTAGGCCATTGAAGTTCATCTTCTCATCTCTTCAGACATCTTGCTACGCTAAATTTCAAATTCTAACCTCTCGAGAAACAAATTTGAAATTCTTGTTCTAATGTGAACCCTACTATGATACAATGTAGAAATTATGGTGTAGATTTTCAACTACTCATGAAGATTTTTCAAAATCATAAGAGACAAACCTACTCTACTGTTCTAGATAAGCTAATTCACAATTTAGAAAAAAAAATAAAAAATCAGACATGTAATAAGAAATAAAACACATGCCCACAATATTTTTCCTGGGGAAAGAAATCCACTAAAAACTCCAATGCCTTCTTGCATCAATCTGATGGATATAAATGTATTACAATTTCTTTACTCAACTATGAACAACCTGTAAGTGAATAACTTATCTCTCTGCATACGGATAATGTCAAACCCAAACTTTGTCAATTTTTTCCTCTTATTGATCCCTTATTTCCTTGTGCAATTCCTTCAGAAATTAGGCCCGTATTATTTAGTTTTTTTTTCACAAATGGATTGCGCAATTCCTAAGGTTGATCATGTGACTACATGCAACACCTATACGCTCAAGAGTAGTCTACAACTAATGTTACACTTAGTTAGAATATCCACCATAGCTGGGGAACTCGAATTATTTGCATGCCCTACCTATTTTGGGCTAATTGATCAATTAACTAGATGATCACTGCATTTGATTGAATTCCCATTGCACAACTAGCCTTCCACTAGTTCCTCCAACAGTTAGAACTAGTTTAATTAAAAATAACCTGAGATAATTGACTTTGATTGCTACAAATTAGCAATCACACATGCTTAACTTAACTGTAACTACTCTAACTCTAATTTATTGAGTAAAATGGGTGATACAAGCCATGTCATACAAGCTAATTGCATCCAAGTCGTCTTCTGATGTGGAAATTAATTTTTTCTCAATTTAATCAAGGAAAAATCAAATTGATCATTTATTGTTGCATTTTTCATCAATCCTTTAGGTGAATCTAATCCATGTTGACAATCTAGCACAACGATGTGCTAATAACAACAACCAATGGATATAAGTAGCATTCAAAATAAATAAAACAATCAAAAAACACATCAAAAAATAATTGATGGAGATACTCAAAATTACTTCAACTATGTTACCACCTACCCACATTCATCGAAAGTGCCTCCATCCCTCCTCTCACAACACACATCTCGGTTGTTAGCCTCCATTGCCCTAAATTCCATTAGTTTTTGTCAACCTCCATCACTCTACTTCCTGAAGAACCCATGAATAGTGTAAAGACGAACCTCTAATCCTTTACCTTTTCTACTAGCGCCTCATATTGAAAATTTTAAGACAAAATATTTATTTTGTCTTATAAAATTTCCCTCTGTGTATTAGTTTTGAATGTAAATACATACAAGTTGTCTCTAATCATATCAACAGAGATTGAAGGGGAAAAAGAGTAATTAATGTATGGGAAATCTTGTCAAGGAAAGTTTTCACGTTCTTTAGAGTCAGCTAGCCCCAGAAAATGAAGAGCCTAAAAAGTCATTGTATTTATATAAGATAACATGTCTGGAAATTGAAATAACAATGTTGGTATATGTGTGATACAGTAGTAGCCCGCAAGCTGGTGGACTTAGGGTCCATTGTGAGAGTCAATTTTGTAGCTGTTAAATAATATTTTCTTAAATTGATATGTTTTTGTCTTAATTGTTAATTGTCTTAAATGGGTTTCGTCTAGAGTAGCCATTGTCTCAAATATAAAGTTGTCTTAAAATATTTTGTTCTCAAACTCTTTTTGCCTTAAAATATTTTTGTCTTAAATATAAAGTTTTGTCTTAAAATATTTTTGTCTTAAACTCTTTCTGTCTTAAATTTAAAATTTTGTCTTAAAATATATTTGTCTTAAGTAGATTTTGTCTTAAATATAAATTTTTGTCTTGAATTATTTTTGTCTTAAATTTTATATTGAAAATTTAAGACAGTTCAATTGATACTAAATTTTAATGTAAAATGATTAAAATAAAAAGTGATTTTTTAAGACAAAATATTTCTTGTCTTAAAAAAATGTCTTAAAGGTGCCCTTGGTGTAGTAGGGAATGTATTCTGTTAGGTTCCTATACCAATAGGAGTCATAATTTTTGAATGGCTGAGATTAAACCTGTAATGTGTACATACCTTTGCTTTCTGCAAATGTATTCCATATTCAAAAAATTAAAAAATGTAAAGAGGGTATGTCCTAAAAGGAAAATCAAAGGACAAAAACAATAAAAAGGTAAAAAAAGATGAAAAATATGAACCCCAAGAAAAGAAAAGACCATGAAAGTGTGCTAGTCAAAATGCCACTACTATTTATTTTTTGTGCAAAATAAATGATTGTGTGCAACTTGTAATCTTTGCCACAATCCATAACAGTCAAAGTGTTTACACTTGGTTATCTCATGTTTCAATTTCATGTTCATAGATAGAGAATAAAATCTGACCAAACTATTTAACCTTGGCAGATGAGTAGATTAGGTAGAGTAAATAAAAGGAGCTCAACTTTTTAATGTGAGCCCTTAGATGTAATAAGGTTAGATTTAGTTAGATTTTCATTGTAAAGAAAAGAAAAATGTTTTGATAAGGGTTTTCTAGCTTAAATTCACCCTAATAAAGAGAAGTAAAAATGGTAGGATGCGTAGATGGGTAAGTAGAAGAAAGGTTGCAGAATTGTGATGATTGTTAAACAAAAGCATATTTATCACCCTCATCATGAAAGTTCTAAATTTGAATGAGAAATGGGACTGGTATAAAATTCCCAATGTCAAAATTAACTAATTTCCCCTCACTCATTTCACCCTTTACTTAACTAATTTCCCACAATAAGTTTGAAATACCCAAAATCTTAAGTCAAAGGCGCTCAGAGCATTTCTCTAACTTCTTGAGGGATCGAACCCTCGGCCCAATGACTTATAGATATTAAGTACTAAAATCTCCTCATAAAAATTCACCCCCTTCAATTCATTCATTTTCCCCTAATAAATCCCTTTTCCTAAGGTTAAAACACCATTTTCCTAAGGAAAAGCAATCACCCCCATGGATAGCCCTTTTTTATAAAAAACCCACAAAAAGCACTTAGCCTAAGCTATAATGTTTCTATGTAAAAAGCGAAGGAATTAGAAAAACGCATTATGCTTAGCGCACTTCAATTATCTCCCACAATCTTCATATTAATTTTTAACATTATTTATATATTAATTCACAAAAAATAAACCCTTTCCCATATATAATTGATTAAACCCCTTTCACTCTAATATCCCTACCCACGGAATATTGAAATATAAACTTTATATTACCCAACCCTGACAAATGACATAATTAATCGATTTGTGATTAATTAAAGTCAACCCATTAACCAATCAAATCTCATCTAATATTTTAATCCCCACCTTAACCCCTCATTAAACTAAAACCACTGCAATTAAATGTCCATTGGGCCCCTCCATTACCCTTCGTAAAATTCCCACGCCCGACTGCCAAATGATCTCCCCCCTCCCCTTCTGACGACCCATGTTGATTTCAGAAGGGTCCAAATCCTAAAAATACCCACCCGAAATGGGTTGTTTTCTGTCGAGCCCTCGAGGCAATGTGGCGCTCGATAAGTGGAATTGAGCGACCTCCACCAAATACCACCAAGCGCCCAAAGGATGTGTGAAGTAAACCACTTACCACTAGCCCACTACCTACAAAAATTGTCACTGTTCATCCTACTATGCGACAAATGGTCACTGTTCACCCATACTTTCCAAATTGACTTTTTGCGTATAAATCCAGAAAAGCCCCAAATCATTTTTTTTATCGTTTTAACTTTAATTTTCCATGCATGCGCCTATGAACGTTGAAATCCGTCAAGACACATACATCTACACTCTGAAGATTCCAAAAGCTCCTATATTTCCTTCCAGCCTGATTGAAGCCTTTTCAACCATTCAGAATTGCTAGTTACCTGGTTCACACCCTGTTTTCATCAATTCTAGGTATTTAAGCCAGAATCCATTGAAAGCCATGTTAATTTCCAAACCAGTCTCTAAGGTATTTTAATTGAAATAAAATGGAACTTTAAATAACATAAAAACCACCTAGAACGCGACCCCTATTACCTCCATGACTGAAAATTTAATTTCCCCCATTCTTGAATCCTCAAGAACTAAGAATGGCTGCCCTAATTTCCATGGATGTCAAGCCAATTACTACTCCTCATTTGGACCTAGACCACCTTCCCCTTGCTGATAAAGACTTACAAATCAAGGACACTTCTATCCATGTGGCCCCTCTCAATTTATATTGTCGATAGAGATACCAATACCTAAACCAAGTTGATAAAATAGGTCTTTGGGAGTATAATTTTCCCAAGTACCAATTCCCTGAGGTGCACATCTTTCTAGAGATTTTCCACTATTTCCATGTAAACTACATTCCCAACCAAAGAGCAGTGATGTCCCCTAACCAAACCATACTTTTTACCATCACTGTAGAATCAATCAATCAAATGCTGCAACGATAGCCAAGGCAGAACTTAACCCCTATTTCCATTGGAGACTTTCTAGACCAATTGCCCAAGCTTACCACTACCAAGCTTGCTCAAATATTCCAGAATTTTATTGTAGAAGATAGAAATACCCCACAAGATCCTCCTGCATATATATATCCCATATTTTCTCAGTTTGGCCAAGACATTTTTTCAATGATATCTAGTATCTTAGGCTATACAACAAGCGAATACTTAGATGATATGATCTTAGCCTTCATGTCCATTTTTACTCTAGGATAACCCCCTACTGTCATGTATGATGATGCCAAGTACATAGCTGATAGGATGCATGAACAATTTCTGATAATGAGTAATGAAATAATGTTTAAGTATTCTTTAGTTTTGTACCACCTTCTCTTATACTACCAAGCTCACAAGTTCTCATTCACTCTCCAAAAGCTTGACACCAAAGGTAATCCTAGGTTAATCATTTTCTGGACTCCTTTTATACATAAGTATGATTCCCCATATCCATACATAGACTTCATAAACCTTTTTGTACACCCTGTAATGACCATGCTACTAGGAAGTCCTCCACCAAGAATCAGTTTAGATATCAAGACGATCCTATAGCTATTAAAACAACACAAAGTGTGAGATTGGTACTTGTACCAAAATCACACAGAAATTAGGATCTATGGCTGTGATTTGGCCCCATATAAACTGCCCAGATACCTCCCAATGAGGTTATTTTCTCTTGAGTACTATAGGTAGATAATAAGCTCATATGTCATACATTTTTTAAGGCCAAAAATAAGGCCCAACTCAGAATCAAAGGTCAACTACGCCCCTTTGTATGTAATAGCAGAGAACATGGGAAAGAAGCAAAAGAAATCCTTCAGAAACTTAAACTAAAACAAAGCTTCATGTGGAGATATGACTCATGTGACTTTATATGCAACATAAGACAGAAAAACAAGATGGCTCCGTACATTCACCACCGACTCCCTAAGATAGAGAAATATGAAAACCAATTCGAATGGGTGGAGAATACTTTAGTGGATAGGAATAGCACTGAAGCAGCAATTGAAAATGCTCTAATTGATTTAGAGAAAAGACTTGATGAATGTTCTTTCTTGCAAGTTCCAGGAGAATCTCAAGTCCAAGCACAGTTCCAAATCCAAGAATAATCACAAGCATAGGGAGAATCCTAGGCACCAAGTGAAACACATATAGAATAAGAATCCCAGGTGTAGAAGAGTCAGAGCAGCCAAAAATATCGGAGGAATTGAATAAAATAGGTATACAATAGCCCACAATGAGTACTCCCCCTAACTCGAAAACTCCTATAAATGAGGAGAAAAGCCTTCAAATAAATAGGGAATAGGCCATTACCTCAGGCAGAGCAACCACACAGACATATGCAGAAACCAGCCAGGTCAAAATGCAAAGGTAGAATCCTATCTTTGAACAAGAGTTTACAGAAGAAATAGTAGGGCCACCAGCACAGAAAGAGAAAGAAGCAGACCTGCCACTCCTTCTGTGGGCACGCTAGAACTTTCCACATCAAATACTCAAATGTTGGAAAGGAAACAAAGTGTTGAAGTGTCCTCCTTTAGGGTGCCAACTGACAGGGATCAAGGCATACGAGAAAGGTACAAAGATATAAAGGCCAGGAATGAGAGGCTAAAATCCCAAACTTATGCTCAGTACCTAAAATGGAACCTAAAAATGAGACAAGGCTTCTGTCATCCTATGATGTTAAATAAGGCAAGATGTAGATGAAATTTGTCAAACCTACCACTCAACAACCTAGGACAGCATCTCACTTCAAAAAGATAGATTTCAAAGTGCTGGCAAAGGACATACATCCTTTTGACTGGATTGAGTTGCACAAGCAGACAGGGGAGATGATTTACTCCACCTTGACACGGAAAGCCATTGGAGCTCACCAATTGAAAAATTCCCTAAATAATATATCATCTCAATTACAATTGGAAAAGGCCTCTTCACAGGCAAAATACACCAGAATCAAGTCCTTAGAGGACTTAATCATTGAGTTGGGACATGATCCCAAAGATGTGAAGGCCACTGCAAGACTAATCAAGAAGAAAAATGATGACATAAATGTTTTGAGGAAGCAACTTAAGATTCCACCATTACATCACCCACAAATAGTAGAGGTCCTAGAGACCCAGAAAGGACAAAAAGAGCTTATGGACTTGGTCTTAAAGCTAAATGACCAATTGAAAGAAAGAGAGAAACAATTGGACAAATTTATTGAGTCCAAACAAAGTGAATTGGCCACCACTTCTACAGCTACCATTCCCAAAGTAACAACTCCAGTTCCCTTAACATTGGCAACAACATTAGCACCAACAGCTCCACCTGCCACAACAGTTCCAGTCACAACTGAGTCTATAACAGCAGGTGCTTCAACAAAAAAGATAGCAGAGTTAGTGAGAGCCATGGAGGAAATGTCCATCAAGGCAACAAAACTTAAAAGGATTAATGAGAAAGTGGAAAGCTTAGAAACTAACTGCAAGCTTGCCCAGATACATAGATATTAAGGTCCTAGAAAAATATCTAACTCTACAAAAGCCATTAGGACAGACTAAGGAGTTGCTCTGGGCCAATATCATTGACTTTGTCAATGATATTTGGCCATCAATTCAACTAATATTTGAGCAAACAGAACTGCTGAAAGTGGACACCGATGCTATTAAGAAAGTAAAGGAAGATTTAGGAGACTAGTCTGAGGAAGATAATCGAATCATCCATTTCTTGAACAGAAAGAACAAGCATGAACTTAATGAGATGGGTGAAGAATATAGAACTGCAGCCCTCATAGAAATCAAAAAGGTTCTTTCTAAAACAAACCTTATGCTTTGGAGGAAAAATGCCATAACATGCAGGTGGGCATTTACAGATTCATGGAAAAGTTTCAAATTTTGAGGAATAAAGGCCTTCCAAGTCCTATGGTCACCCATGACAAACTTATGACCCAAATGGACTATGTTGACGGATTAAGGAAGTTGGCCAAGGATCAAGCTAGCACTTCAGGTATCAAGGCCTTGCTTACAAGGAAAGTATTTTATGATACTATAGAAGATCTATTCTTTCTCGAGCATGAGGTGAAAAAATTGTTTGTCAGCAAGCCTAGTTTTTCCAAATACACTTAGGCAGATGAGATCTATAGAAGAATGCTCAAAGTAAAGTTACATGAGGATGAATGGTGGGAAAAAATGATAGATTTACTATAAGTTACCATAGTAAATTTGAATGAGAGCCAAATGAAATAGGTAAACAGGGTCAGAGAGTAGCAGGTTAAAGAGTATCAGTAAAAGTCTAAAGACAAATATGATTCTAGCGTACACATATCATCCAGCTTAAAAGGGCTCAAGTTTAACTGCAACATCTAGCACTACCACAATAGGAGGGACAACATGATGTAGTTTTCCATCTATCTCTATCTCTTTTTTTTCTCGGCAATACTAACTACTTTTATATTAGAATGTACAGTGAAATTTTACAACCATAGAAGCTGGTAGCCCAGGGCCAACTTTGGCTCCATGGGTAGCAAAGATCGACACATACAGTTGCCTCACAGGGCGACATTATCAAAAGACCGCGACATTGTCTAAAGACCGACACTGAGAAAATCTAGAGGATCTTCATGACAGCCCACGCAGGGGCGTTTCCAGAACAATATTGTAATGCATTGCTGCTATAAAACCCGACGAAAAACCATGAACATAAAAAAGACAGGCCATGCCTTGACCCGGGTACAAAACTGACGGCTTCACTTCTACTAGAACACCTATAGCCGCGAACAGAATGTAGCAAACTGAGGAAAAAAGATAAGAAACAAAACATAAACTTGCAATTGACCAGAACCCGACCTGAGAGAATTCGACCTGAGTGTGGGAGGCACCGGCTCGGCGACGCCTTCTGGAGCTAATCCTCAGGCTTCTCGTCCTAAATTGTGCACCCCCATTGATCCTCTGGACTTCCCTCCCATACATCGATGGGCTTTTGCTTCAGGGAAGGTGATTCTGGTTCACGGGAATGAGAGGGTGGCAGAGGGCACGCTGCTTCTGAAGTGCCTTCCACAGAAGACGTCTGTCCCATTGGACACTTACCCTTACCCTTTCCTGAGCATTCTGCCACATTTGATGGCTCCTCTGACATGAGCTTCTCTTTGCCGCGCTCTGTGCCATCCTCCCCACGGACCAGGGGCGACCCCTCTTCATTCCCCTCTTGGATATTAGTGAAAAGCACCGAAATGTGCGCGTTGATGCCCGGATTTTCCCTGGAGCTGCCCAGTGAGAAGATAACTGAGCCGAAGGCAGGTAGCACGGGCTCCCCAGCATCACAATTGCCCACCTCCACCACTTGGCCTGGCTGAATTGGGGTGGCTCCCCTTCTGCGATGGCAATAACAACAACAACAGTGGTGATGAGAGTCCACTGCAGGAGGGCGGGAGGATGTTCCATGTGCCGAGCTTCGCCTGCAAAGAATTCTCTCCCGCACCATGAAATCCACCAGTCCAGCACTCCGTTTACCAGCAATGAGATGACAAAGAGCCTGTTGCTCCCAAATTGGGATGGAGCCGAGCTCAAGAGAGCCAAGACACAGGCTAAGAAGCGAGGAAATGAGGCGGGCCTCTTTCTAGCGCTCAACCACCAGCTCTCGACGCAAGTTCTCAGCTTGCGCAGAGTTTTCCTTCCAGTGAATTGCCTCCATATCCAAAAAACCAGCACACTTATACTCATCGACCTCTGCATTGAAGGGACACTCAGTAAATGCAGTGCACACGGTTTCCCACGCCTCAAGCGGCTCCATTAAGGATGCCCTGTAGCCTCTCCTGCTTCTGAGCTTTGGCGGCCTGAGGCATTTAAGGCTGCTGCGGCTTCACGTGGCAGCCCGGGCTCACCATGTGGCTCCTCCTTTTCCCGACGATGGACACACGCATCCGGGGAAGTAGTCTCTGCTAGGATCATGCTTTGACACTCCTGGAGCTTCTGCCTGTCAAAGATGATGTTGGTGTCTCCTGATAAAAGTGAGTGTGCATTCTCTGTACCAATGTTAGCGAGGAGATCCGCTACTTTGTTGCCCTCCCTTTTGGTGTGAGAGAAGGAGATGGCACTGAAATTGCTGAGCTTCTTGGCCAATGCGTTCAGCCTAGCTTCAAGTCTCCAGTTGGGCGCTATTTTCCTTGCGTTGGAGCCATTCTGCAGTCGGGTGGCCATGTTGATGAGAATCTGGGAATCTCCTTCTACAATTATGGGTTAAATATTGAGTTTCCCTACCTGCAGTAGGCCTTGCCATAGACCTTCCAGTTCAGCTGAGTTGTTAGTGTCCCATCCAATGTTTCCAAAATAAATTCGGATGGGTTTACCTTCAGAGTCCCTTATCATACCTCCGTATCCTGCATCTCCTGGATTTCCTTTGGAGGCCCCATCAAAGTTTAGCTTGTAGGTACTTGTTGGAGGGGCTTGCCATTGACAGTCGTCCTTGTTATGAGCAGTAGTGGCATGACTGTTGAGAGAATCAGGGGGAAGTTGTAGCTGCCAGGTTTCCAGGATGTTGCGTTCATTATCTGTAGAAGGAAGGTCTTCCTTAGTCCAAGCTTGGAGCATCATTGTCTCCTGAATGTTCTTATGAATTTTCCTCCAGGTTTCTTCTGAGGTGGATTGTTTGCCTTTGAAGATGCGCTGGTTGCGCTCCTTCCAAATATTCCAGAGAACAGTCCCCAGGATGATGCTCCATAAATAGTTGAGGATCTTGCAATTGTAGGGTTGCATTGGCCAGAGTCTTAAGGAGTTAACAATGTCATCCTCGCCCCTACAACGTTTTTGACATCTGAAACTGGCCTTTTCCCAAAGTTGGCTGGCTAGGGGGCATGCTACTAGAAGATGTTGGAGAGTTTCTTCATTTTGAGCACAATTAGGACAAAATGAGGGGCCATGAAAGTTCCGCTTTCTGAGCTTGTCCCACGTGAGGATTTTTTTGTGACTTACTAGCCAAAGAAAGTAGGCTATTTTTGGCCATGGTCCTAGCTTCCATATCTTGCTCCAAATAGGGTCAGGGGGGGAGGAGAAGCTGCATAACAGATTGTAAGCTTCTGTAGTGGAATAAGACCCCTTGGGCTGATATCCCCATCTAAGAATGTCCTCACCATTGTCCTGCCTGATCCTCCTTTTCTTGAGTTCAGTCCTAAGATCTTCTTGCTGCTGTGTGTCTACTTTGGGGAGGATTTGGTTGCTGCTCTTCCATGTCCTAAAGTTGTGCTCCATCTCTGGGGACCAGAATTGATGAACTGTTTCGTGC
The DNA here is from genome assembly GCA_000404065.3 of Pinus taeda. Taxonomy (NCBI): domain Eukaryota; kingdom Viridiplantae; phylum Streptophyta; class Pinopsida; order Pinales; family Pinaceae; genus Pinus; species Pinus taeda. The sequence goes on from APFE030800470.1 coordinate 49,281, forward strand.
TGGTAGATCAGCCCTGTAGGGATTAGCTCTGGGTAAAGAATATCTTGGAGTTTGGGCCACCGATTCCAGGCATCAGTCCAGAATCTTGTTGTGCATCCATTCCTGATTTCCCAGAAGCTGTGCTTCTGAATAAGTTGGTAGTGTTGCTTTGCCGCATTCCAAATTGCAGATCTGTTTTCAGTGGGGATGAAGCGGATGAGTTCCTCTTGCGGTCGGTTTCCGGCATACTTGGCTGTCCATATTTGCCCCCAGGGTTTATCTGGGCAGGTGATCCATTGCCACCAGATCTTGGCATTCATGATGGAATTGCTTTTTTCCAGATCCCTTAATCCAATACCTCCCTTCTCCTCGGGCATGCAAACATTGGACCATTTCACTAAGGCCCATTTGCGATTAGTGGCAGCGCTATTCCAAAGAAAATTACGCTGAAGGTTTCTTATGCTTTTTAATACCCATTTGGGCACAACAAGAATAGAGAATAAATATAAAGGCATTTCTTGCAGAACCGATTTGATGAGGACTATTCTACTGGCCAAGTTAAGAGATCTGTGGGTCCATAGGTTGAGACGGCTTTCTAATTTCTCAAGCAGGGAATGCCTAGCAGGATTCTTTAGTTTGGAATTTGAGAGGGGGGCTCCCAAGTACTTAGTGGGAAGAGAGGCAGCAGTGAATCCCAAGATGCTGGAGACAACAATTTTGACAGAAGGCGGAGTATGGAAGAAGAAGATTTGAGACTTGGAACAGTTGACATGCATGCCAGAAGCTTCTGAGAAATCATGAAGGAGGGATTTGAGACTATGAGCTTCTTGGGTAGAGGGGTAGAAAAAATCATAGTGTCGTCGACAAACTGGTGGTGGGAAGTAGGAGGGGAGTTGTGCACACAGAGACCTTTGATCTGATGAGATTGGAGGGCTTGCTTGATGTGCCGCCCTAACCCTTCGGCCATGAGGATGAAGAGAAAGGGGGAAAGGGGGTCCCCCTACCTGATTCCTCTTGAAGGATTGAAGGACCGGGAGGGGATTCCATTAACCAGAATAGAGAAGTGGGTGGAGGTTATCAGGTTCATAATCCATCGAACCCAAGGTGGGCAGAAACCAAAAGCTGCTAGCATATCGTGAATGTAATTCCAGCTTAGCTTGTCAAAAGCCTTGGAGAGGTCAAGTTTGAGAAGCATACCTGATTACTTAGATTGCTGGAGGGAGTGAATGATTTCATGAGAGAGCAGGATGCCATCCATTATGTGCCTCCCTTCTACGTACCCTGATTGCTCCAGAGAAATGAGCCCAGGAAGAAGAGGTTTCAGACGATTTGCTATGACTTTTGAGATTACCTTATAGATGACATTGCAGAGAGAAATAGGCCTGAATTTGTCAGGGGTGATGGAGTCGACCTCTTTGGGAATGAGAGTTAAGAAAGTGGCGTTGAGAGAGGGCAGGAGCCAACGCGTTGCCCTTGATTCTTCCACTATCAGCCAGACCTCCTCCTTTTGCATATCCCAAAAGGAGTGAAAAAAGGTGGTGGTGAATCCATCTGGTCCTGGGGCTTTGCCTTCCTTGAGCTGCTTCATTGCTTCGTCTACTTCTTGTGGAAGAATAGGACGCATTAGGAGTTCGTTTTGATCCTCCGTAATGATTTTTGGGATGTTGTTTGTGATTTTGTAGATGTCCTGACGTCGGTCCTCTCCTTGATCCTTGTGAATCTGCTTGAAGTGGTTGAGAAGTTCCTCTTCTATCTCCTCATGGGATTCCACTTTTACCCCTGACTGTTTTTGGATGAAAGGGATGTTGTTGTGCATCCTTCACTGAATAGTGCTTCTGTGGAAGAATTTATTGTTGCGCTCTCCTTCGTTCAACCATCTGACTCTAGACTTTTGTATCCAATACATCTCTTCCTGCTTTCTTCTGTTCTCCAATTGGCTGTGGATGATACGTTCCTGCTGCAAGGTGGTTTCCGAGTGCCCTTCTGTGATGATCCTTTGGTGGAGGGTCTCCAGGTCCTGAGTGAGTTTTTGCTGCTCATTGAAGATGTTTCCAAAAGTGTCCCTGTTCCACCTTTTCAAGTGATCTTTCAAAAATCTAAGCTTTTGCTGGAATTAATACATCTTAGATCCTTTGGGGGAAATGAAAGAGGCCCATAAAGCTCTTACATAATCCCTGAAAGTGGGATGTGTGAGCCAGAATCCTTCAAATCGAAAGGGCCTTTTAGTTGTGCTGCCTCGCCTTTGCCATTGCAAAGCGATTGGCCAGTGGTCTGAGCCAGGGTGAGCCAGAATGGCTGAAGAGATGTCCCCCCCTAGGTGGACTACATTATCAGAGAGGAGGAAGCGATCCAGTTTTGAGGCATTTTGGTGCTTGCCAGACCTGCGATTACTCCAAGTAAAGGTGCCATTGCAGAACGACATGTCTATGAGGGAAGAGGCTTGAATGAAGTCCTTGAAGTGGAAATCTTCGTGCTCCAATCTGTGCCTTCCTCCCAACTTTTCTTTAGTTTTTGTTATCATGTTGAAGTCCCCTGCAACTATCCAAAGAGGGAATCTTCTACTATTACTAAGCGCAACAATTGTATCTAGGAGCGCTATCTTACTTCCTCCATCTTGTGGGAAATAAACATTTGATAAGTTACCATGTATATTGGTGCCCAAAATGTGAAAGGTCGCCTGAATGAGATGGTGCGCTGCATGAAAGTCGGGCAGGGTGATGGCCTGTGAATTCCATGTGATTGCCAGGCCTCCTGAGGCTCCGGAGGCATCTACTGCTACCGATTTACAGCCAGGCCAAGCCTTCGCGAGAATGCTTCCTAGCGTTGTGTTGTTACACTTAGTTCCTTAGAGAAACCACATTTGTGGCTTTTCCTTTTTAATCATATGTTTTAACATTCTGAGTTTCCCTGGGCTATTAAGCCCTCTTATATTCCATGATACGAGCTTCATCATTAACCATTTAAGGAGGGCTTGTAGTACTTCGTCAGCTGTGCATATCTCCCTGAGTCCACCAGGATTTTCCCGATTTCTATTGTCCTTTGCAAATCAGTCTTTCTGCCTCTCTTCTTTGTGTTTTTGGGAAGCAGAATTCCATCCCACTGGCTGCTGGCTTGTATTCCAAGTTGGCTTTGATAGTAAGCTCTTGAAATGACCATTTCAAGCTTGTTGAGTTGGAGTTTTGGTATAGCATCATATGCTTTTTTTTTGCATGCAGCTTCTGGCTCTAGAATATCTAATCCATGTAGATCAATGCTTTCTGGCTCTTCCTCCATGTTTTGCACTTGATCAGTTCCTTCAATGTTGATTTCTGAGTTCTGGGAACGCTTCTCTTTCCCATCAACTTCCATATCGTTGATGATCTCAGGATCGTCCTTTCGATTCCGGTTGAGAATGGTGGGGGAGATGATCAGAGAGGGGGATTTGGGGGGGGATGCTGTGGAGGGGCCGGAGTCGAGGAGGACGGGCGATCAGAGCGGGTTTCAGCGATGGGGGGTTGAGTCTCAGAGGCTTGGCCCAGAGCGTTGAAATGGTTCTTGGTTACTGGAACATGAGGCTTGGGGGGCTGGGGTTTGAATCCATTTGGGGGTTTTCTGTGAGATCGCTTTCTGCTAGTGACTTTTGTGAAGCCATCTTGTGCAGGGGGGTTAGAAGAGTCGGGAGGGCTGGATGGGACGTTTTGGGACAGTCCTTGAAGAGATGACCCAGGATATGGAATTTACGGCAACGAAAGGGAACATGCTCATAATCAAGAGGCTGGATCCATTCCTCGTCTCGATGGGCAAGAGTTACAGAGTCAGGAAGGGCTTCATTGAGCTTGAGAAAAACACATATTCGGGCATAGGAAATATACTTACAATTTTTGGTTTCTTCTGAATATCTAATATATTCTCCCAACCCATTTCCAAGTTTTTTGAGGGCCTCCTCTTCCCAATATTCATCTGGGAGGGAGTATAGCCGAATCCAAACTGGCGCCCAGGATAGATCTTCCTTGTCTAGGTTGAATCTGGGGATTCAATCCCGTAGATAAAGCCCGGCTAAGTTGAAAAAGTATGGTCCTCCTCCTAGAACTTTGAGCTTGTCCTCCAGACAGTAGAAGATTGCTGTGAAGAAGCCCTTCGGCCCTAACTGGAGCGTTACATCCCCTTTTGGTTTCCATTTCGCCGCGATCCAGCCGTATAGGGCTTTTTTAGTAGGCCAGAATCCAATGAACTTCCCTATGAGGGCATGGTCTCGCATGAAATTGATTCTCCCGTCAATCTTGTCTCTAGGCAACTCGATTCGTGGTCTTTCCTTGGCTACTGGTCTGCAGGTTGATGAAGTGACTTGTGGACTTTCTTCAGGCTTTTCATTCTCTCTCTGGGGGTTTCCTTCCTTCTCTCTACGCTCTCCGTTATCATTGCTGTTATCCTGGGGCGTTTTCCCACCGTTCAGAATCCCTCTGTTCACTGACCCGAATAAGACACTGTGCATCTGATCCTGCGTTGACGGGGAGGGCTCCGACACCACCCCCTGCGGTTGAGCCATTGAGCGGATCAGGAGCACTGCCGATCTAATCTACTACATCGATCTTCTTACCTCTGGAAATTTTCTGACCTGAGCGCTGTCGGCGCCGTTGAAGGACTGTGCAGGCCCTAACGAAACCCTAGCAGAGCTCAATCTCTCTATGCTCTAGTCATCTATCTCTATCTTCATGCTTGAAGATATTTTTACTTCCTTAATTAAATCTCAAACAGTTATGAGATATTTTTTAATATTTGTTTTTATAAATACTTCATATTTTGAAGTATTTAAGGTGGATTCAAAGACATTTATGTAGACTTGTATCTAAAATCAAAGTGCCATTGTATCAAGATTGGATTGGCTTGTTGGATCATGGAATAAATTTCAGAAATTTTATAGGATTCTTGGGTAAAGTGAAAATCAAATAAGTATTCTCTCATGTGTATTATTGTTTTCAATTATGTTTATTAATAATCATATGTGTTTTTATGAAATCTAAATGGTAAACTAGGAATGATATTTCAGAACTTGCTTTAATGAACTCTGTTTTGACTATTTACCTTCTTATTGTTTTATGCTAAACTATCTTAGTTAGGGAATTCTTAAATGCTCCCTCACTTCTGTAGTTTCTCTTTGTGGTCTATGTAGCAAATGATTTGTAATTTCCCTTTGTTAATGATCACCCTATGTTCCTCATTCTGATCCCGGTCTAAGGATTCTTCATTTCCCTTTCACCTAGGTTAGAATCATTCCATCCATCAGCCCTTTGAAAATTTTCCTTTTGCTTTGCTAGCCTGCCCTATGAACAATCCCTTTAATGATATGATCTAGTTAAGCTATCCTTTGATTGACTCCATATCCCAATGGCTTAAACACCTAGTCCTATCAATCTGTTCCAAGAATTCCACCACCAAACTTTCAATCAAAATCAAAATCCTCATGAGCATTAAGAACTAGCCTAAAATCCCACCCAAACAAAGTTAAATTATAAAGAGAGAACCCTCTTTGGACTTACATTGGCTAGAACCCGAGTTTGAGGATTGGTTTTTGGTTACCTCAGATAATTCCATCTTTTGATAAATTCTAGGGAAGACTTGTGAGTGATAACATAGTGGCGACTCCACTAGGGAACTCAAATCCTCAGTCTTAATAAACCTTTGACAAATTTCAAATATTTATTTCAAGCCTCTTGAAGGGTTTATTAGAAGTTATTTATAAAAATTTCATAAAAAAAAAATAACTAGAAACATTTGAAACTTTGGCTTCAAAGAGAACTCACTATACTAGGGCCAACCCAAATCCAAACCCTCCCCAAGTATTTGATAATCCTAATCTAATTTCCAGAATATCCAGAAGACAAAAAAGTTTATTCAGTCCTATACCTTCAATTAAAGCATATTCATGCCCTGATGAGCAGTCATTTTTAGAATAACTCCCCTTTGACGAGTCATTTTACCTTTCCTTATTTAGAACTAGGTGTGAGAGTGCACTTGATGACATAGTTCTAGATCTAGAATTTACCTCAAAACTTGAAGTCCAAAGAGAAAACTTGTCAATTGATCAATACATTCTAAGTTCCCCTCAGCCATCCCTTACCACTACTAATATCCCTGAGCTTTCTGAAACAGTTTCAACTCCCTTTAGTTCACCATTATTCCCTTCCATCTCTGAAGTTCATTCCTCACCTCCATTTATACCTTCACTTCCCCACCAACCTACCATTACACATCAGTCACCCATTACTCCCATTCCCCCATCACCCACTGTATCACCTCTCAGTACCGAAAACCCACTTCTTAGTCCTGCCCAACTTAGAGCCATGGCAAATAGATATGCTCCTCTTGTGTTGACCGCTCCACAAGGTGCCATGCCACAAGATTACCAGAAAAAAATTGTCCAATTTGATGGCATATGAACTTACACAACACAATAGCATACAAACGAAATGTTTGATTTCTTTGAATTACATGAAATTGATATTGGAGACGTCCAAATGACACTTTTTGCTCAGATTCTAGTTGTTGATGTAAGAACATGGTTTAGATCTTTACCTGCTAATACCATAGACACGTTATAAGTTTTTTATCAACATTTTTTAAATAGATGTGAAAAGAAAAAGAACCCTCTACAAATTCTTTCAGAATATGAAAACATCAAGAGAGGACTAAATGAAACAGTCCTGGATTACTCTGCCAGATTTAATAATATATACAATGCAATATCAATCAATCTTAGACACCCACCTGGCTTAGCTTTGATAAATTTTCCTGATGGGTTTGATATTGATATGGCATTTCAACTGAGAGAGAGAAATCCTCCAACCTTATAAGACATGCAGAGTGTAGCAATTAGTGTAGAAGTTAATTTGCTAGCAAAAAGAGATAGGGTTAGGAATGTAAGGAGAGTACCCTTGAAGGATGAAGCCTCATCCTGTGACCTTGAAATAGATGCCCTAGCCAAAGGAATGGAAAAACTAATGGATAGGATAGAGAGCATTGGAAGAAAGCCTCATTGGGATAATCAACAAGCACCTCGAGTGAGAAATCCAAACTTTAGAAAGAATCAAAATCAAAACACTGGAAAAAATGGACCTGATCAGAATATTAGGCCTCCTTTTCAAGAAAACTATGCTTAAACTTCCCATTTAGAAGACCCTGAACAAGACACACAAATTAACTTAATGGGTTAGATGAGGAGGAAATTGTCTTTTTGACCCAAGATGATCATGAATTAAATATGCTTCAACAATTACAAACCCAATCCGAAGAATCATTCGATTACAAGCAAGGTTATGATTATTCTATGTTCAAAGTGCACAAATAGTACAACTTAAGGAGTAAAAATAACACTGATAATCCTGACCAAAACAAGAAAGCAGTTCCAGTTACAAAAACTCTCCAAATCCTCTCTAGAAAAAATCTGAATCCTTCTAGTCCCACCAATATAGATATAAGAAATGACCAACCCCATGATAATCAACCATCCACTTCAATCCCATCCAAGGAGACAGTGGAGGAATCTCCAAACATCCCATTATAAAATCCTTAGAAAAAGACTTCAAATGTAGAAAAATAAGAGCAAACTACTCCAAATCCTTCCATGAAAATTCCACATCCTCAAACAGCGAAAGCCCCTTTTCGTTTCAATTTGGGAGTAGAGGTGGCTAAGCTAAAACTCACAGTCCCCTTAACAGAGTTGATTAAAAATGAAAGTTACAAATCTAAAACAAGAAAATCCTTAAACTTTGTTGACAATGAAGATTTTGTTAACTTGTTTGATGATCAACCTGAGCTTATATTCGGTACTGATGTTAATGGAAAACCATTAGAAGTAGGGATACCACCCTTTTATATTAGCCTTAACATTCATGATAATATCTTACATATTGCAATTTTAGATTTTGGGGCTTCACACAATTTAATGCCTAAATCTGTTATGGAAAAATTGAACTTGGATATCACTAGGCCTTACAAGCATTTGTTTTCATTTGATTCAAGTCAAGTAAAGTGCCTAGGGATAACTAAAGACCTATGTGTTTCCCTAGTACAATACCCTACTAAGACTATTCTCATGGACATAGTCGTTGCTGACATACCACCTAAATATGGCATGCTATTATTGAGATCATGGGGGGCTAAACTCCAAGGATCTTTGCAACTTGACATGCCATATGCTACAATTTCAGTCTTTGGACATCCTAAAAGATTGTATAGAAAGACCCTAATGAAATATGTAGTGAGTAGCTAGGCTAGGCCTCAAAACTTTCCTATCTATTCCATGCATTCTGACATTGATTCTTTTATGTTATACAATGCTGAAAAAAGACAAGAAATTACTTCAAACAACATTATTTTAGAACCAAAAGAAATTGTAGTTACAACTCAAACTGAAATCCAAACTCAAGAGCTTTCAGATAAAAAAGATAAGCAAGGTACCTTAATAAAAGAAGATATTATTGCCCGGGACAGTCATAATTAGAGCATGAAATATTATGGCATATTGAATTTGATGGATGAGTGAACAAGTTAAGAGTAGGAGAATCAGTATGGATTTACAATTTAGAGAATGATTACTCAGAGGGCCATGCATATAGACTGAATTTCAAATGCACTAACAACATGGCTGAGTATGAAGCACTTCTTTTAGGTCTCAAATTAGTTAAAAAGTTAAGAGCTAGAAGAGTTTCTATTATGGGATATTTTGAGTTGGTTATAAAACAAATCAATGTTGTACATATGACCAACGACCTGATATTAAGTTTTTATAGAGGAACAGTTGTAGAAATATTGAACACTTTTCTCGAATCTAAGCTTGGAGTCATTACAAGGAAACATAATATGCAGGCTCATAGTTTAGTAATGTTTTCCAGCACTTGTAAGTTATCATTTCAACCTAACCGTCAATACACTGCTGAGGTTAGGCACAAACTTGCTATCCCAGATAACTTAAAGAACTCGCAAGTATTCACTAATGACCAACAAATAAATAATTTTTTAACTTTAGAGGAAGAATTTCTAAATAGCAATATAAATACTGATATAACAGTCGATCCTAATTTTAAAGATAAATTAGAAATTAACAAATTAGAAGATGAAGAGATAGATAGATTCCATCCCACAAAGTTTAGAAAATCAAATATTGAAAACCTAAAGCAAGTTGAAATTGAAGAGATAATTAACGAAGATTTTGAAATCATTAATCTCAAAGACAAATTTTTTCCCAAATGATTAACTCCTTTGGAAGACTTGTTTGATTCAAATGGTGTCCCTGGAAAACCAAAGATGGAACCCCTAAAATCTAATATAGAGGAATGCAACATAGGGACCAAGGAAAATCCAAAATTGATAAAACTTTCAAAGTCCTTACCTCCTACTAAAAAAGTAAAATACATTGAACTTCTAAAGGAATTCCAAGATGTCTTCACTTGGAGTTATGAGGACCTCAAGTCCTATGACACCAACATAATGCAACACACTATCCCCATAAAATAAAATCCAAAACCTTTTAAACAGAAGCTTAGAAGGATTAATCCTATTCTATTACCTTTTATTGAAAAGGAGATCAAAAGAATGTACGAACCCAAGATGATAGCACCAATTAGGTTCTCTGATTGGATTTCAAATTTGGTTCCAACAAGGAGGAAAACTAGTGAGATTAGATTGTGTGTTGACCTCAGGAATCTCAATAAAGTTTCACTTAAAGACAATTACCCTCTCCCTAAAATTGATCATATATTACAAAGGGTAGTAGGGTTAACCAGGACCTCATTATTGGATGGGTTTTCTGGTTACAATCATATTTTAGCTCACCCACGTGACCAGCCTAAAACAACCTTCACTACTCCTTTGGGCACATTCATTTATTTGAAAATGCCTTTTGGATTAAAGAATGTAGGGGTGACCTTTCAAAGAGCTACGAACATATATTTTGCTAATGAAATTCATGACTTCCTAGTAATATACTTAGATGATATCATTGTATTCTCAAAATCTAATAAACAACACATAGATCATCTAAGGCAGGTTTTCATCAAGTGTAGCAAGTATGGAATGCCTTTGAATCCTAAAAAATATTTTTTTGGATTAGAAGAGGGAAACCTGCTAGGGCACATAATCTCTAAAGGTGGTATCATAATAGATCGTGCAAGAATTGAAGCCATCTTACAGATACAACATCCTAGGAGCATGAAAGAATTACGAGCCTTTTTAGGAAAAATAAACTTTCTTAGGAGATTTATTTCTAACTTAGCATAACTAATTATATCATTGAATAACATGTTGGAAAAAGATCTGACCATAAAATGGACCATTGAAGCTAAGAGATCATTTGAAGATATCAAACTACCCTTAAAAAAGACATCAGTTTTGGTCAGTCCAAAGTTTGATAGGGATTTCATCATATTTTTTTGTGCCTTAGAACATACAATAGTTGGAGTCCTGGTGTTGAAGAATGATCAAGTTTATGAACAACCTATTCCCTTCTTTAGCAAAGCGTTGAGAGATTCCCCTTCAAAGTACAATATAATGGAAAAGCAAGCCTTTGCTCTCGTCAAAGCTATCAAAGATTTTAGAGTTTACATTTTATATTCTCATATAATAGCCTATGTCCCAAATTCAATAGTCAAGGATATCCTAACTCAGGATGGCCCATATGGAAAGAGAGGGAAATGGATTGCTACAATATTAGAATATGACCTAGAAATCAAGCCAACAAAATCAATCAAAGGCGAAGGTTTAGCCAAGCTCATGGCTGAGTCAAACTATCAGGCCTTAGACATAAATTTTATTGCAGAAATGGATAATGGAGAGGAGATGGCAACTCGACCAATCAGCGAGGCCCTTATTAAATCACCATGGTAGTCTAATATCATATATGTTTTACAAAATTTACAAGATCCTCCTGAGTTATCGAGGACCAAAAGCAGGTTTTTAAAAATGAAATATTTAAAATTTTGCATACATGACAATGCTTTGTTTTGGAGGAATCATGAAGGTGCCCTTGTTAACTATTTATTGAATGAAGAATCTGACAAGGTGTTACAAGAGTTTCTTGCACGTGAATGTGGAGGACACATTTAAAGGAAAACTATTGTGGATAAGATTCTTAGAGCAAGTTTTTATTGGCCCACTTGTTTTCTAATGTAAAGAAATTTGTAACCTCATGTCATAAATGCCAAATTTCTGAAGGAAAGAAAAATCTTTTACCCCTCCCCCCTGAAACCAATATCTACTGAAGCACCTTTTCAACAATGGGGTCTTGACTTCATTGGTGAAATCCAACCACCTTCCTCTATACAACATAAATGGATCCTCACTTCTACAAATTACTTTACCAAATGGATAGAATCCATACCGTCGAGGAAAGCCAATGATATTGTGATAATAACCTTCTCTAAATCCAACATCCTATCTAGATTTGGGTGCCCAACCAAGATCATCATTGATAATGTAGCAGCCTTCAAGTCTAAGAGAGTGATTGATTTCTACAATAAGTACCATATAACTTTGGGCCATTCAACAGCTTATTAACCCCACGGAAATGGACTAGAAGAGTCCTCAAACAAGAGTTTAGTAAACATCATAAAAAAGTTGTTAGAAGACAATAAGAAAACATGGAACAAGAAGCTAGTGAATGCCTTATGGGCAGACTAGCTAACCACAAAGAAGTCCATTGGTAGTAGTCCTTATCAATTAGTTTATGGAATGGAAGTTTTTTTCCCATCATGCTTGGGAACACCAGTGATGAAGCTGCTCCAAGAGTTGCAGGTTGAAACAAATGTCATCCAAAGAAGAATCAACCAAACAATTCATTTACAACAGACTAGGGAAGAAGTGTACATCAGAACTCAAGTTGTCTAGGAAAGGATCAAGAAGGCTTTTCATAAAAGGACTAAGGCAGAAGATTTTTACCTACGAGACAAGGTTATCAAATGGGACTCAAGAAGAGAGAATAAAGGTAAACATGGGAAATTTGATTTCCTATGGAAAGGCCCATATGTCATCTATGCATTCAGAGGTAATAATGATTTCTTCCTCAGAGAAATGGATGGCACAAAACTAAAAGGAGGACCAGTTAATGGTCAAATACTTAAACACTACATTGAACCTAGTTATTGGTTCCTTTAATCATTTGTACATATCCTGCTTTTCAAAGTCTAGAGTTGATTGGATAGTGAATCTTTGGGGTTGAAGCTCGAAGAGAAGGCCCTAAGATTCAAAGGTTTTACTGTCATAAATAGAAATAATGAAAAAAAAGTAAAAGCAGAAAAGTTTCATAGTAACATCACAACAATTCAAAAGGCCATTGATCTACAAGTTCTTGAAATTTCACCAGGAAACGCCATCCCCAAGTGGAGCCACTGTGGTTCCTATACCAATAGGAGTCATAATTTTTGAATCTCTGAGATTAAACATGTAAAATGCACATACTTTCGCTTTCTGCAAATGTTTTCCACATTCAAAAAATTAAAAAATGTAAAGACAGTACATCCTAAAAGAAAAATCAAAGGACAAAAAGAATAAAAAGATGAAAAAAGATGAAAAATATGAACCCCAAGAAAAGAAAAGACCATAAAAGTTCGCTAGTCAAAATGCCACTACTATTTAAAACAACCAAAATCTTAAGTCAAAGGGGCTCAGAGCATTTCTTTGACTTCAGGAGGGATCAGACCCTCGGCCCAATGACTTATAGATCTTAAGTACTAAAATCCACTCATAAACATTCACCCCCTTCAATTCATTCATTTTCCCCTTATAAATCCCTTTTCATAAGGTTAAAACACCATTTTCCTAAGGAAAAGCAATCACCCCCATGGATACCAACATTTATGAAAAACCCACAAAAAGCACTTAGCCTAAGTTTTAATGTTTCTATGTAAAAAGTGAAGGAATTACAAAAACGCATTATGTTTAGAACACTTCAATTATCTCCCGCAATCTTCATATTAATTTTTGACATTATTTATATACTAATTCCTGTTATAGACATATTTGGGAACTTCAACTCCAATATTATATGTCAATAAACTAGGTCTCATCAACCCATAAAAGAGTTGTTTCATAACCTAAAAGAACACAGTCATCTGATTACATCATTCCCCAAAAGTGCCACATGAAAAACCATCTGGAAATGGCCTAAACTGAACCATACTAACTACTACACTGGCGGGTACGATGCACATAGTGTGATACACTTCTCAGGTGTGATGCATACTGATTAGGCCTTCTGTAGGGTGCGATGGGTGAGGATGGACAAATTTATGAGACAATTTGATAAGTGGATTCTCATGGGATCTTCTAGAAATTTCTCATATGACACTTGCCTCTCTGAATTCGCCCAGGGATGAGTAAGAGATCCAAGAAATCTCCAAGTGGAACCAAATGCAACAAGTGGAATGACACTAATAAAAACCCTAGAAATGACTCACACCCTTGCACACATCTATAAATGGATCCCTCATCTAAGAGATCTAGAGGCTGGAATTTCGTGAATTTCTTTAAACTATTGTTTCTAGGGTAGCTGCTAAACCTAGAGGACTAGTCATTCGAAAAGACACTAGTTTTCCCAGAAACAAATTGGTGACTCCACTAGGGATCAAATAGATGTTTGTTTTTTGTTATTGTTTGCTTTATAAACTATAGACAGAGCCTGAAGTCAGCCAGGTAGCCTTCGAACTGCTCTTTCTCTGCAATTTCATAGTAGATGAATGTTGCTTCAGTCAATCTCTGGTTTAGTTTATGAATTAAACAATTGACTTACAAGAATTCTAGATGCCCTTTTGGTAGCTTAGTAACATCTCAAGACATTCCTCTATACTTTTCTCTTTACTGTCCATCATAGCTCAGCTTAACTCACTGAAAACAGCTGCACATCTAAGCCAAAGCCCATTTTAGTTGCATTCCCTGGCCCATTGCACTATCTGTCACTATAAACTAGTATGCATCGTGCCTCCCAAGTTTGTAAAGTGCGATGCATCCCTGTTTCTGTGAAGCCCAAGTGTGATGACTGACTGAACCTATTTTCATTCTAGAAATTGGGGGTTTTTGTCCTTGTTTTCAACTTTGTTTAGTTGCTTTTAGTGCTTATGAACAATGCCTCCTTACTAAAGCCTGCTTGCATCACATAGATTAGGATTAGTGAATTTTTTTCTATTTGTTCATCATTTACAATCCTTTTTGGAAACGTTGCATAGATTGACCTGTCGCTTTCGTACAAAAAGTGTCGTAACTGTCGTTTTATGTCAAAAAGAGAAGTGTCGTGAATTCCTCCTTCCCTGAATAGTTGATTTCATTTTTCGTCATGTATTTCGTTTGATTTGTTGATATTCGAAGTGTCAAAAGAATTTTTTAATTGAAAATTGAAAAGTGTCGTTTAGTCTTCCTTTCTCTTTTGAAGAAGAAATTGTCGAAAGTGTCATTTTGAAAGAAATACTTCAAATCTTTGCTGCATTTAGTTTTCCTTTTTGGCATTTTTCACATTAAGGAGAATGAAAAACAAATATGTGCAATTCTATTTTCATTTAGTTTATGTGTGAAAAATGATTTAGGAAAATGCACTAGTGTGTGCTCTTTTCTCTTTGTTCGAAAGAATTTCAATCTCCTTTCCCTAGTAGCTAGGATTTTCATTGCTCAAAATAAATAGCGATTGTTTATCATTGTAGATTGCATTTTAGGAATCTCAAATACACATCACGCGGTGAACAATTGAAAGGAAAAATTTAAACATGATCAACTCTAAAATAAATTTCAATAAAGCCAACGATGCTTTGGAACTTAACGCAACACATCTAGAGGTCTAGGATAGAGATGTGTTCCAGTGTCGTAAAAACTAACAACTATCATTTTCATCAAAGGTTGGGTGATTCCTTCTCCTTGATACGACAAGTGCTAGCACGGACTTGTGCTCATTGTACTATCGATTATATATTGGGAGACATAAGCTTGTATCATTTATCCATAGGAAGCGAGTCTACTGCCTTATTGATCGCAATGCACTGAACACAACATTCGGGAAGACTAATTGTTGTACATAAGTCCTTGGTAATTTCTCTTTAATTTATTGCCAAGGTGTATATTGCAGTTTTGTGATTGATTTGGTAATCCCTCTGTCTATATTTTCCAGAGTAGTCACTTTCATTCCTTTTCAACTCTTTAAAAGAAAAGGTCCATCTGAGCACTTGTCACTTTAGGATCATTAAAAATTGAAGGAGACTAGAGTCATATTTAACATTTTCTCAACTCTTAAAAACTAAAAAAGAAATTTTGTGTCAAAACATATTTAAAATTAATTGAATTGAGAATAATGTCGCTATTCCCTAGTTGATCTTAGGTTGAGATATATGGATACAAATCTAGGACCCACAAATCAAGGAATCCCTTTTGAGGGGAATCCTAGTCCTTTTTCCTCTTGGGGAAATATTGGTGCTCCGTATATGGCCACATTGTCCGTTCCGAGAATTACCATTGGCCTACCAGTATGGCTATTCTCAACCTTTGTGGTTCAAAATACAATGATTCCTTTACAATCGAATCAGCATCCAATTGACACTGAAGTTGACGCTTTTCCTTCTTCTTCATTTGTTTCTCTCTCCCCTTCTTCCTCTTCACTTGGTGAAAGTAGTGATGCTAGTAAACAAGTGGCTGAGAAGAAGAAGAAGTCAATTCAGCAAGGGGGCAACCAAGTAACCATTACTTTGGATGCATCACCTAGTCAAATCCACCCATTAAAATTCCCGAACCCATATTTCCATGCATAATTTGTAGAGGAGACCATTTTCATCGAGATTGTCCTTGCTTTCCTTGGATCTTGAGAGAATGGTCCCATCGTTCACACCACCTAGTGTCATAAAATTCTAGAGATCATGTTGATAACACATCTTCAACTAGTGATGGCAAAGTTCATGGACAGACGAGAAATGTTAGAGTTCCATGTAAGTTATGTGAAGGGAACCATACCCTTCACCTTTGTTCCTTTTTGGATGAAGCCAAAAGAGTGTTGGATAACTATCCTGCATCACTGCAGCAACTTCCATCTAGCTACAGGAAGCTCTCCCCAAGTCCTTTACTAGTTGAAAAGTTGACTGACTTAAATCAATCGTCAGTCAAGACCATTCTCTCTAAAATTGAATCTTATGAGTCTACACTAGACCAAAGTCAATAGGTCGAGGTGACAATTGACCCAATTTCAACTTCAGATAAGTGTACCCTTCCCGAAGAGAGTGAGAATGATAACATTCAAATTCACTTTGTTACTTTAGATTTCAATGAACTTGGGGGCAATCCTTCCGTTCCTTCACAATAGGAGGAAATTCCCCCAGCTCTTGTAACTCAAGGGGTTAATTCACCCATTTATTCAGTACCCCCTCCAAGTAGTCTAGTCACTTCCTTTGATTGGAATTGACTAGCAAGATCCCACCTTCCTTCTTATGTACCTTTCCATATCATAGTACAAGTTTGTAAAATGAGCATGTCTGGAACTATCATAGATGAAAGTGCATCAATGAGTATCATTTCCTCAACTACTTGGAAACTGATTGGTTTTCCATCGCTTCTGCCTATTACACAGAATCTGTCAGGCTTTAACAAAGGAACCAGTCAATCATTAAGGATCCTTCCTAAGTTACGGATCACTTTGAGAAGGAAAACCATTCATCTAAACATGATGATAGTCCCAGGACCACTAGATTACAATCTACTCCTTGGATGTGACTATGTTTATAACATCAAAGCTATTGTTTCAACACTCTTCTGAGTAATGTGTTTCCCACGTGAAGGAAAAATTGTCACCGTTCACCAACTTTTATTTCCTAGGACAAGCATAGCTCCAAGTCAATCATCATCCCTAAAAGGTCCTTGTACATCAGCGGTATCTCTTCAAACTTCATTCCATCCACCTAATTGCCATGAGTAGTCTAGTGAATGTAATGAAGCTTAGGGGCCATGCACCCTTGTCTATTCTACGGATGAACCCAGCTGAAAAGATAAGTCTCCCTATAGGTTATGTGATTGGTCTGACACACCATTCACCTTTATCTATTCTGCAGACGAAGCTATCCTATCTAACCTCAGTAGTTTCCATATGGTTACAGGAGACTCTCATTTTCATCATGCTGAGGGCATGAAAAGCTTTTTCCATTTTCAATTTTCAGTTTTGTCACTTCTAGCCTTTTAGTTTTGTCTTTTATAGCTTTTTAGTTTTGTCATTTCTAGCTTGCATAGAAAGAAATCTACAACCGAGCATAGTTCCCCCATGGTTCAAGCTCGTTAAAAAATGAACCCACCATTGAGCACAGTTCCCCCATTGTTCAAGCTCGTTAAAAAATGAACCCACCTCTCACACTTAACCTTTTTGATTGCCATTCTATCAACCTTTTGAGCCTTGGTTATGTACCTCTCATCACCTCCATTCTTTTGGCCGATCATACTCTTCCACTTCGTTGTTTACCCATTTTGAGGAACAGTTGCGATGAGTGGTCTTGTTAGCCAACCTCTTCACAGAAACCACCATGTTTTGAGAAGTTCCAAGCTTACCCGGAACCAGTTGCTACCCTAGACACCACTCGTTCCTCAAAATTGAGTCTCCTTTAAACCCTTTTCAGACTTGTTAAATATGAAAAGGTTGTCGAGCAATTGACCTTTCCATCTTGTCAAAGTGATTGGAAGTGTCATCCCTCCTATATATTTTAATATTTTTTTTACCCGAGGGATTATCTCACGAAAAAGTTCGAGCGCTTGTCTTTTTCAGCTCGTTAAAGTGATCGGAAAAGTCATCCCTTTTGTATTATTTTATCCTTTTCCGGACCTAAGGGATTATTCTACTAAAAAGAAATTATCGAGTTTTCTTTTCCATTTTCAAACTCTCTAAACATGAAAAGGACCGAGTTATCCTTGTTGTTAAACTCATTAAAACAATAGAGACAAACTTGTCAATTCTAGACGAGACAAAGTTCCCTTTTTGTCCCTTTTCAAATTCTATAGACATGAAAAGGACGAGTTATCCTTGTCGTTAAACTTGTTAAAACAATAGCAACAAACTTGTCCATTCTAGACAAGAACGATTTTCACTGTCACTAGACTCGTTAAGACATAGCGACAGGCTTGGCCGAAGGGAAAATTATAGAACAAGCATATGTTATCCTCCTCAAGCTTGAAAAATATAAAGAGGTACTGGTTAACAATGACTCGGGAAAATGGGCAAGAAACTTGAAGAAATCTATGGTAGCAGGTCACTCTTGAACATGACACTTTCACTCCATCGCCATTATTGAGTCGCGTTGGGTTATTCCGTTCACCGGCCATCTCACCATTATTCTTCCACACCATCCATCTTTTGGGGATAATGCTACCAATCCATCTCAGTGTCACCGACATGTTCAAGAGAAGTCATTCAATTGATAAACGACAATCCAGTTAATTTCTCATCCATTGCAATACCTTCAACCTTCATTTTTCATGACCGCCATTCCTGAACCTTGTGTCGTCGGATCGTTTTCACCTCAAAAAAATCATTTGCTTCGTTTTGTGTTGTAGATGTGGTTTACATTAAGGCCATCATATGACGATCACTTATTGTGGACATCAGCTCATTATCTAATAAGTTGACTTAGAAACACCCCTTTCAGTATTTTGAAGCTTTCATGCCTCAATGGCAAGTTTCTCACTTCTGCGATAGGTTGACATCAATGGAATTTGACTGAACGATTTTGCGTGGTGTTTGACATTGGATCATACTTTCACACCACATGAATTGTATTGTAGTACCTAGAGGATCATTATCATTATTGGTGATTCCTCTGACGTCCATTAAAAACCCACATTATTGGCTTGTAATGAGGCGATGTCTTTCCATGTTCGACTTCAGAAGATCTCTTCACATTGATTGATTTGTACATCGGGCGAAGATTGAATGAGTTTGAAGACCATGGATCTAGTTTCATCCATCCGGGCTGTGATATATTCAGGGATATAAAGACATCAAATTTACAAAGAAGTTGCATAGATGGTCATCTGGGCCAGGGATGATGACTCTACATCTGAAGAATCACCAATCTGCATCTGCAAACGACTATCAGATCCATGTACATGAAATCAATTTATAAAGATGAGCATGGGAATGCCCGCCTCAACTATATCATGAAAATTATATTATGATGATGTATTGTATTGTATCTTATATAGGTCATCTTCCAGTTCGAAACCTCGGATCCTCCTGATAAAGCATTTCAGCCGACATCAAGATCTATGACTTCATGCTTTAGGGGGCAATTGTTATAGACATATTGGGCACTTCAACCCCAATCTTATATGTTGATAAAATAGGTCTCATCAACCCCTAAAAGAGTTGTTTCATACCCTAAAAGAACATGGTCATCTGATTACATCATTCCCCAAAATTTCCACCTGAAAAACCATCCAGAAATGGCCTAAACTGAACCATACTAACTGCTACACTGGCCTGGTGCGATGCATACTGAGTGATACACTACTCAGGTGTGATTCATATTGATTAGGCCTTCTGTAGGGTGCGATGGGTGAGGATGGACAAATGTGTGAGATAGTTTGCTAAGTGGATGCTCATGTGATCTTCTAGAAACTTCTCCTATGACACTTGCCTCTCAAAATTCGCGCAGGGATGAGTAAGAGATCCAAAAAGTCTCCAAGTGGAACCAAATGCAACAAGTGGAATGACACTAATCGAAAACCCTAGAGATGACTCAAACCCTTGCATACATCTATAAATGGATCCCTCATCCAAGAGATTCAGAGGCTGGAATTTTTTGAATTGCAAGGAAGTGCTGATAGTTTCTAATTGAGGAAAGAGCATTGTATTCTTGGTGTGATCTTGCTATTTCATGAGGTGAAGAGGGATTGATGCTGGAAGGATGATACTAGATCAGACAACTAGGTTGTAATTCTCCCTTCTATTAAATAAAGTTCTTCAAGTTTTCTTCCATATGATTGTGCAATTGTGAATTTTATCATTTGTGAATACTATTGTATGTTCATTATATATATGATTTTGTATTGTTTATGATATAATAGATCAAGGTGCTTTGACGGTTCTTTGTTACTGTGTTTCTACAAGTATTCTCCAAGTGGGATAAGTACGGGGAGGAGTTGCAAGCTCTATCAAGGGGGAGAGAGATCAAACAAGGGATTAAGCAAAAGTTCCAGGTTGGTTCCATTGTCTTTCTCTTATCTGTTATACATAGAAGAAATCGTGAATTGCTTTAAATTGTTGTTTCTAGGGTAGCTTCCAAACCTAGAGGGTTAGTTGTTCGAAAATGCACTAGTTTTTCCATAAACAAATTGGCTCAGGAGGTGAAAATGATCTGAAGACAAAAGGTTCAAGAATGGCGACCATGAAAAATGAAGGTTGAAGGTATTGCAGTGGATGAGGCATTAACTGGATTGTGGTTTCTCAACTGAATGACTTCTCTTGAATATGTCGGCGACACTAAGATGGATTGGTAGCGTTAACCCCTAAATATGGATGGTGTGGAATACCAATGGTGAGATAACCGGTGAATGGAATAACCCTACATGACTCAATAATGATGATGGAGTGAAAGTTCCATGTTAAAGAGTGACCTGCTACCATAAATTTCTTCAAGTTTTTCCCCTTTTTTCCCCAATCATTTGCTTTGTTTCATGTCGTAGATGTGGGATACATTAAGGCCCTCATACGACAAGTCACTTCTTGTCGAAATAAGCTCATTATCCAAGAAGTTGACTTAGAAACACCCCTTTCAGTATGGTGAATCTCGAATGCCTCAATGGAAAGTTTCTCACTTCCGGCGATAGGTTGACATCAATGGCCTTCGAACAAAATATTTTGCGTGGTGTTTGCATCGAATCATATATTGACACCACGTGAATTGTACTGTAGTACCTTCAGGGCCATTATCATTATCGGTGATTCCTCTTGCATCTGTTAACAACCCACATTGTTGGTTGGTAATTAGGCGATGTCTTTCCATGTTAAACTTCAAGACATCTCTTCACATGGATTGACTTGTACATCGGGCGAAGATTGAACGATTTTGAAGACCGTGAATCTAGTTTCATCCATGTGATCTGCAATATATTTAGGTATTTAAAGATATCAAATGTACAAAAAAGTTTCACAAATGGTCATTTGGGCCAAGGATGATGACTCTACATCTAAAGAATCACCAGACTACATCTGTAGACGAGTATCTGATCTTTGTACATGAAATGAATTTATAAAGTTGAGCATGGGAATGCCCGCCTCAACTACATCATGAAAATTATATTATGATGATGTATTTTATTGTATCTTATATAGGTCACCTTCCAGTTCGAAACCTCGGATCCTCATAATAAAGGATTTCACCCGACATCAGGATTTATGACTTCATGCTTTAGGGGGAAATTGTTATAGACATATTTGGGAACTTCAACCCCAATATTATTTGTCAATAAACTAGAGCTCATCAACCCCTAAAAGAGTTCTTTCATACCCTAAAAGAACACGGTCATTTGATTACATCATTCCCCAAAAGTTCCACCTGAAAAACCATCCAGAAATGGCCTAAACTGAACCATACTGACTGCTACACTGGCCAGGTGTGATGCATACTGAGTGATACGCTACTCACGTGCGATGCATACTAATTAGGCCTTTTGTAGGGTGTGATGGGTTAGGATGGACAAATTTCTGTGACATTTTGCTAAGTGGATGCTCGTGGGATCTTCTAGAAACTTCTCCTATGACACTTGCCTCTCTGAATTCACCTAGGGATGAGTAAGAGATCCAAGGAATCTCCAAGTGGAACCAAATGCAACATGTGGAATGACACTAATCAAAACACCAGAGATGACTTACACCCTTGCATACATCTATAAATTGATCCCTCATCTAAGAGATCTAAAGGCTGGAATATTGTGAATTGCAGGGAAGTGTTGATAGTTTGTATTAGAGGAAAGAGCATTGTATTGTTGGTGTGATCTTTCTATTTCATGAGGTGAAGAGGGATTGATGCTGGGAGGATGATGCTAGTTTAGACAACTGGGTTTTTATAAAACTAGCTCACAAAAAGATAGAAAAGATAGATCAATGCCTTAGAATTCAGCCTCTTCGAGTGGGAAACCTCCTTTACATTACACAAATGAATGATTCTTTGATTATTCAAATGAAAAAACCTCCTTTCTATATATAGGA